>PVJA010049269.1:0-13814 GCA_004027025.1 Myocastor coypus
CCTGTAATCCCAGCACTCGGGAGGCTGAGGCAGGAGGATCGGTGCGAGTTCAAGACCAGCCTGGGCTACAAAAGTGAGCTCAAGGCCAGCCTGAACTGCATAACAAGACCCTGTCTCAAAAAGACATTAAAAAAAAATTAATAAAAAAAAGGGGCCTGGCAGGATGGCTCAGTGGTCTAAAGCACCTGCTTAGGAAAGCTTAGGTGGCTGCAGGGACCGCGGTTCGATCCCCAGCACTACATGCTGTGCCAGCCCTGCCCTCAGGGCAGGCTGAGCTGGCCATAAAAATAAATAAGTACACAAACAAAAGTTCTGAAACAAGAAAAAAAAATAGTAAAAAAAAATTATTAGCTGAATTTTATCTTGTACTAAATATTTCCTTAGAATTTCTTATACCATCCCTACCCAAGGCCTCTACCTATCCTTTGAAACACAACTGAAATTTATTCCCTAAAAACTAAAGTTTTCAGTTAAACAAATGGAGAGGGGAGAGGGCTGGAAAAATAGCTCAGCTTCATAAGCACCTGCATGGTAAATGCAAGGTCCTGAATTTGATTCCTATACTAAATAAATAAACAAACAAACAGAGGGAGAAAATGGAGCCATCAATGGGAAAATAACATGACCCAGATAAGTTAATACTTATCAGTTATAACCAACAGAGCCAAAAAGAAGAATCATATCAACAGATGTAGAAAAAGCTTTTAACAAAGTTTGACATAATTCATGAAAAAAACCCTACAGAAATTGGAATAGATGATCTTTATCTCAATCCAATAAAAGCTACCTATGATAAACCAACAGTCAACATCATATTAAATTAATAAAAATTGAAAGCTTTCTCTCTAAAATCAGGAATAAGACAAGGATGCCCACTGTCACCTCTTCTGTTTAATATAGTTCTGAAAACATCAGCCAGAGCAATTGGACAGGAGAGAGAAATAAAGGAATAATGATAGGAAAGGAAGAAGTGAAATTATAATTATTTGCAGATGACATGATACTCTATGTGAAAGATCCCAAAAAACTCCACCAAAAGACTCCTAGAATTAATAAACTAATTCAGTAGCATAGCTGGATACAAAGTTAACACTAAAATATCAATAGCACTTCTATACATGAACAGTACAAGACTGAGAGAGATACTAGGGAAATCACACCTTTCACAATAGTATCCAAAAAGTGAATTATTTAGGGAACCAATATAACAAAGTAAACTATCTATACAGTGAAAATTATAGTACTCAGAAGAAAGAGATGGAAGAGGATTTCAGAAAATAGAAAGATTTTCCTTATGCATGGATAAGAATAAGCAACATTGTGAAAATGGCCACACTCCCAAAATTGTTATAGTGATTCACTGCAATCCTGATCAAAACCCCATCAGTAGACCTAAAAAATCTGGAGAAAATATTTCCCAAATTCATCTGGAACTAGAAGAGACCCAGAACGGCAAAGGCAATATTTGGCAAAAAAGATAAGGCAAGAGGCATCACAATCCCTTATTTGAAATTATAATACAAAGCAACTGTGATAAAATCAGCATGGTACTGGCAAAAAAATAGACCTGAGGATCAATGGAATAGATTAGAAGATGCAGATACAATTATAAACACACTTAGCCACTTTATTTTTGACAAAGGGGCCCAAACATGTTCACTGAAAGAGAGCCTCTTTAATAAATGGTGTTGCAGGGTCCTTCTGCCACAGCAACCACTGAAGAACAGTAGACATGGCCCTCCACTATTCCATGGCCATGGGCCTCAACAAGGGTCACAAGGTGACTAAGAATGTAAGCAAACCTAGGCATAGCCGCTGCCACAGACGCCTCACCAAACACACCAAGTTTGTGTGGGACATGATCCAGGAGGTGTGCGGCTTCGACCCCTAGGAGTGGTGTGAACCATGGAGCGGCTCAAGGTCTCCAAGGACAAACCCACCCTATGTTCATCAAGAAAAGGGTGGGGACACACATCTGTGCCAAGAGGAAGCTCGAGGAGCTGAGTAACATGCTGGCTTCCATGAGGAAGGCAGCTGCCAGAGGACTGAGCTTCTCTGGAATAAAACTTTGCAGAAGACAAACAAATAAGTAGTGCTGGCCGGGCGTGGTGGCACACGCCTGTAATCCCAGCACTCGGGAGGCTGAGGCAGGAGGATCGGTGCGAGTTTGAGGCAAGCCTGGGCTACAAAAGTGAGCTCAAGGCCAGCCTGAACTGCATAGCGAGACCCTGTCTCAAAAAGACAAAAAAAAAAAAAAAAAAAAAAAAAAAAAAAAAAAAAAAAAAAAAAAAAAAAAAAAAAAAAAAAGTGGTGCTGCAAAAATTGGCTCTCCATCTGCTGAAGACTAAAACTAGACACATGTCTACACTACGCACTAGACTAAAAATGGGTCAAAGATCTAAATGTTAAAACAGAAACACTAGGGGCTGGGGAGATAGCTCTGTGGCACAAGTGCCTATCTGACAAGTGCAAGGTCGTGAGTTTGAACCCCGGTCCTGCCAAAAAGACACAAAAAGACACAAAAAATCCCAGAAACACTAAACGTACTGGAAGAGAAAGTAGATAGAAATCTTGAAGACATAGGGGTAGACAGGGAGTTCATGAACAAAAACCAAAAAGCATGGGCAATACTTCAAAGAATTAACTTGGATCTCATCTTATTGAAAAGTTTTTTATTATTGTTTGTATTTAATACAAGGTCTACAGGGTATCACTATACATACTTGACTAATAGTGATCCTCCTGTTTGCAGCCTCCCAAGCTCTGGGATTACGGGCACTCCGGGGGCAGTGCCAGCACGGCATGCTGGAAATCGAATTCCAGTCCCTGTGACTGCCTAAGCAGGTACTTTAGTCCACTGGGCTATCTGGCTGGCCCTTGAAAAGTTTTTGTATACCAAAGAAATCACCAGCATAGTAAAAATAAAACCCATGAATTGGGAAACAATTTTAGCCAACTGTCCCTTGGACAAAGGACTTCTATCTTGAACACATTAAAAAGAATTAAAAAGAAATCAGGCCCCCAAAATTCAAAGGCCCAATTAAAAAAATGGGCATCTGAGATGAATAAACATACGAAAAAATGTTCAACATCACTAGACATTTGAGAAATGCAACTTAAAACAGCACTGAGATTCTATCTCACCTGGAAAGAATGGCCATGATCAAGAAATTCACCAGTAACAAATAATGGTGGAGCTGGGGGGAAGAAGGAACACTTCTTCACTATTGGTGGGAGTGTAGACTGGTATGATCTCTATGGAAATCAGTACGGAGATGCCACAAAATATGAGGAGCAGAGGTCCCATTCAACTCAACTATTTCTCTTCTGGGTATTTTCAAAGAAGAACTGAAAACATATGTGCATCTATGCTTACAGCAGTGCAATTTGTCATAGCTAAATCTTGGAAAAAACCCAAATGCCCATCAACTGAGAAATGGATAAAAATGATGTGCTATTTTTATTCAATGGAGTATTACTCAGCTGTAAAGATAGACTCAAGGCTTTTATAGGTAAAGAATGCAGCTAGAGACCATACTCATAAGTGAAATAAATCAGACCTGCATGAGTAAACATCATATTGTCTCCCTAGAGTTAAGATCCAAAATGGTACAATAGATATTGCGAAAGAGAAACTGTTCAGAAGGAAAGAACAACCAGGATGAGGGGAAGGAGAAAAGAATGAAAGGAAAGAAAGAAAGAAAGAAAGAAAAGAAAGGAAGAAATATATGTTATATGAATATAAAATAATATTATAAATATGTATATATGAATGATAGCTAAAATAATTGTACTACTAATTTGTATTGTTTTTTGGACCAATTTTACATGTTTATATTTGGTAATCTGAACAACCACTTTGAAAACAATATGTAATATAACAATTGATAAATTCCTATCATCTTAGTTTTTGAAATTTTCTATTGTTTCTAGTTTCCAAACTTTTGTTTATTAATTTATTTTTATGGCCAGCTCAGCCTGTCCTGAGGGCAGGGCTGGAGCAGCATGTGGTGCCGGGGATCGAACCGAGGTCCCTGAAGCCACCCAAACTTTCCCAAGCAGGGGCTTTTAGACCACTGAGCCATCCGGCCGGGCCCTTTCTATTGTTTCTAATGTTCTAAAAAATTATTCTTATTCTCTTTAAAATATCAGTTATAACCATCAATATTAATGGTCTCAGTGCACCAATCACAAGAAACAGACTGGCAGAACAAATCAAGAAGCAATAACCCAGGGCTTGCATGGCATGCACCACTGGGGATGGAACTCAGGACCTTGTGCTTGCCAGCCAGGTGCTTAGACCGCCAAACTATCTGTCTAGCCCAAGAAACACATTTAACTCAAAAAGAAATTCACAGACTAAAACACAAAGGATAAAAAACAATATTCCACATGACAGGAACCTGGTAAAAAGCAGGGGTAGCTATTCTATTTGCAGCTGGATTTTTTGGGTCTCCAGTGCATGGATAGAACTGTTGTACTCTTCTGCATTTGCCTTTTTAGGTAAATATTATAAAACAATCTTATAAGGGCTAGCCAAATAGCTCAGCAGAAAAGCATGTAAGCAGGATCAGGGGCTGGGGGTTCTAGTACCAGCCTGCAGTGCCAGCCCTGCCCCCGGGGGCACACTGAGAAGGCAACTGAGACTGGGCATGGTGACGGGCGCCTGTAATCCCAGCTCTTGGGAAGCTGTAAACAGGCAGATCACTAATGAGTCCAACGTGGTAGTGAGACCTTGAGCATGCTGTCCCTGTAGACCCTTCCCTAAAATAAAAAAAAAATCTTATAAATTATGTGTACTGTATTAAATATATTCCTTTATAATCCCTGAATCACCAGATAAAAAAGTAAAGACTTAAATTATTATTTGCAGGGGCTATGGATATAGCTTGGTGGTCAAGAGCCTGCCTGCCAAGTGAAGGACCTGAGTTTGATCCCTGGTACTATATACCATCCCAGCCACCAAAACCAGGCATGTTGGTGCATGCCTATAATCCCAGCACTGGGTAGGCTGAGACAGGATGATCACTATGAATCTGAGCTGTGTGATGAGACCCTGTACCAAGTAAATAAATAAAAAATAAATTATAATTTGCAGATAACATGATATTTTACATAGACGACCCCAAAAACTACCCAAAGATTCTTAGAAAAACCAAATCTGGGGCCAGCAAGATGGCTCAGTGGTCTAAAGCACTTGCTTAGGCAAGCTTAGGCAACAGTCAGAACCATAGTTCGATACCCAGCACCACATGCTGCGCCAGCCCCACCCCCAAAGCAGGCTGAGCCGGCCATAGCATTAAAAAAAAAAAAAAGAAAAACCAAATCTAGCAGCATAGCGATCCAAAGTCTACACTCAAAAATTAGCAAAATTTCTGTACAGAAATAAGACTCAGGTGTGGTGGCACAAACCTGTAATACCAGCTCTTGGGATGCTGAGGTGGGAGGATCATTTTAAGTTTGAGGACAGCCTGGAGTACAAGGTAAGTTCAAAGCCAGCCTGAATGACATAGTAAGACCCTGTCTCAAGAAAAAAAAAAAAAAAAAGACTCTCTGAGAAATTAGGGAAACAATACCTTTCACAATGCCATCAAGAAAAAATTAAATGCTGGGGCCAGTGACATAGCTCAGCGGTCTAAAGCACCTGCTTAGGCAAGGTTAGGCAACTGCAGGGACCATGGTTGAATCCCCGGCACCACATGCTGCACCAGCCCACCCCCAGGACAAGCTGAGCTGGCCATAATGAAAAAAAAAAAAAAAAAAGAAAGGAAAATGAAATGCTTAAGAATCAGTCTAGATTGGGGCCCAGCAGGATGGCTCAGTGGTCTAAAGCGCCTGTTTAGGAAAGCTTAGGCAGCTGCAGGGACCGCGGTTTGATCCCTGGCACCACATGCTGCACCAGCCCTGCCCTCAGGGCAGGCTGAGCTGGCCATAGAAATAAATAAAAAAACAAACAGAAGTTCTAAAAACAAAGCCAGGTGTGATGGTGCACGCTTCACTTGGGAGGCTGAGGCTGGAGGATGGTGTGAGTTCAAGACCAGCCTGGGCTACAAAAGTGAGCTCAAGGTCAGCCTGAACTGCATAGCGAGACCCTGTCTCAGTCTAGGAGCCAAGCATGGTGGCACACGCCTGTAATCCTAGCACTTGGGAGGCCGAGGCAGAAGGATCAGTGCAAGTCTGAGACCAGCCTGAAGTACAACAGTGAATTCAAGGCCAGCCTGAACTGTATAGCAAGATCCTGTCTCAAAAAGACAAAACACAAACAAACAAACAACAACAAAAAAATCTACAAGGGAAGTGAAAAACCTAATATTGAAAACTATATCGGGGGCTGAGGAGATAGCTCTGTGGTACAAGTGCCTGCCTGGCAAGTGCAAGGTTGTGAGTTTGAACTCTGGTCCTGCAAAAAAAGGAAAAGAAAAAAGAAAGAAAGAAAGAAAGGAAAAAGAAAACTATAGTACTCTGAAGAAGGAGATAAAGAATATCAGAAAATGGACAGATATCCCTTGTTCTTGAGTAGAAAGAACCAATACAATGAGAATGGCAGCGGGCTTTCAGGTTAGCACTTGGAGGCTGAGGCAGGGGTGATCATTGGGAGGTATATATATACACTATACACACACACATATATATATATACATATATATACACATATATATACATATATATACACATATATATACATATATATATATACACACACACATATATATATATATATATTTTTTTTTTTTTTTTGTATTTTAGGGAAGGGTCTACAGGGTATTTAAGGTCATAGTGATCTGCCTGTTTATTTTTATTTATTTATTTATTTATTTTGTCTTTTTGAGACAGGGTCTCACTATGCACTTCTGGATGGCCTTGAACTCACTTTTGTACCCCAGGCTGGTCTCGAACTCACACCGATCCTCCTGCCTCAGCCTCCCAAGTGCTGGGATTACAGGTGTGCGCCACCACGCCCGGCATGATCCACCTGTTTACAGCCTCCCAAGAGCTGGGATTACAGGCTCTTGCCACCATGCCCAGTTTCAGCGCACCCTGTGGGGGGGCTGGCATGGCAGGCCTGGTGATGGAACTCCCAGCCTCTGTGCCTGCTTACAGGCTCTTTAATTCACTGAGCTATTTGGCTGGCTGTAATTGTTGGGAGTTTGAGGTCAGCCTGAACCGTATAGTGTGACCCTGCCTAAAAAGACAAACTCCACCAAACTCAAACCCACCAACAGAGTGAAGAGACAACCAAAGTGAGGGAAAAATCATTTTTGCTAGCTGTTCTTCAAAGGACTAATATCTAGAACATATAAAGAAATCAAAACTAGTAGTATACTTATCTTAAAATAAAAAAAGTCAGACCCCTCCAAATTAAAGACCTAATCCAAAAATGGACATCTGAAATGAATAGAAAGATATTTCACAGATCAAAAAGTAGAAAAGGTGGGGCCCGGCGGGATGGCTCAGTGGTCTAAAGCGCCTGCTTGAGAAAGCGTGGGCGGCTTGATCCCTGGCACCACATGCTGCGCCAGCCCTGCCCTCAGGGCGGGCTGAACCAGCCATAAAAATGAGTGAATAAACAAACAAAGGTTCTGAAACAAGAAAAAAAAATTTTTTTAAAAAGTAGAAAAGGCAAATTAGTATATGAAAAAATATTTAACATCATTGGTCATTTGAGAAATGCAAATTAAAACAACACTTAAATTCCATCTCATCCCAGGAATAGTGGCTACTAGTAAGAAATGAACCAATAGCTGGGCACGGTTGTACACATCTGTAATCCCATCACTGGGAGGGTAAGGTAGGAGGATTGCCACAGGCTCAAGGCCAGCCTAGGCTATAAAATGAGTTCAAGCACAGCCTGGCTACATAGTGAGACTCTGTCCTTAAAAAAAAAAAAAAAAAAAAAAAACTAGCAAGGCTGTGGACAAAATGGTGGAACCCTTCATCATTACTGGTGGAAGTATAGACTGGCGCAACCACTATGGAAATCAGTGTGGTGATTCCTAAAAAACCAAAACTAGACATTCCAATCTACCCAGTTATTCCCCTTCTTGTTACCTTTCTGAAAGAAAAGCACCAAAACATATTGCTATGTGCACAGCCATGTTTATAGTGGTAAAGTCTGTAATAGCTAAATCTTAGAAACAGCCCAAATGCCCATCAATGATGAATGGACAAAGATGATGTACTTTTTAAAAACACAATGGAGTATTTATAACTCTGTCTCTGCCATTAGAAGGATGTGCTTGAGACATTTGTAGCTAAGTGGGTGTACCTTGAGACCACAGTCTTAAGTGAAATAAATCAGACACACATGTTTAAATACTGCATTGTTTATGTGGTGTGAAAAAACAAAAGTATAAATAAGGACCAAAATGTATAACAGATATTTGAAAATGGAAAGAAAATGTTCAAATGAGAAGGGGAATAAAGAAAGGGGGGGAAGAGGAAAGAAGGGATAAGGGAAAAAAAACAGAATGGAAGAAGAAAATGGAAAAGATTTTGCAAAGAAGAAGAGGGGATGGAATGGAGGAGAAGGGAGTAAGAGAAAAAAGAAGAAAAGATATATCATACAGGTACAAATAGGACTAATGCTATTATTATATACAATAAAATGTACCCGTAAAATACTCCCCAAATAATCTACTATGATAATTTCAGCTGTTACCTGAACAATGGTGAACCCCGATCTGAGAATAATATCTTGGATCTCTTCCTCTTTGTCAACAATATCAGGTTTGATGATGGCCAGAGTTTTTTCTACATAGATCTGAGGTGGAGGCATTGATAGCTCCATTTTGGTCTTTCCAGGTACAATCTTAATTTCTTGACAAGTGTCAACTGCAAAGACATGCATCCCCGATCCCAAATTCAACGTAATTGTGATTGAGTAACATAATTACTAGATTATACTAGCTTATAAAAGTAGAAACTGCCATGTATTTTTCTATAAGAACTGTCTCAATGATTTGTCCTGTGACTAAGCTGAGCCCTGGGGATCAGACCTCATAGGATCAAGACCAACAGGAAACTTGAAGGCAGCAGCACAGGACTGGTGAGGTCAGGGTACAATGGCAGGGAGAGGAAAGGAAGAGGAAGAGGGAGACTGGTCTGGTTAGTAACACCACACGCCACTCCAGCAAAGGCAGAGCGGACCCAGTTGGCTGCCTCAGTGAAGCAACCCACTGGACCTCACTTTATGTTGTAAAACCTGACTGGAAAACAGGTCACCAAATCCTCTGGCACGTCCCAGGATGAAGTCTCACACACTCACCTCAGAGCGAGCCTTCACCTTGCAGCTGGTTGCTAGGATACTTGAAGCCACAGTTTGCTACTCTACGGTGGCTGTAGAGGGCCAATCTTATTAACAATTTTTTTTTTTTTGTCTTTTTGAGACAGGGTCTCGCTATGCAGTTGAGGCTGGTCCTGAGCTCACTTTTGTAGCCCAGGCTGGTCTCGAACTCGCACCAATCCTCCTGCCTCAGCCTCCCAAGTGCTGGGATTACAGGCGTGAGCCACCACGCCCGGCTCAACAATTTGAACTGGTTTTATCTAGGGACACCAGCTATGAGTGTTTTTAGTTCCCTTGTGAATTTTAGCATACTGGATATTTTCTAAGTTTCCTCATAATTTAACTTGGGGGTTACCTTGGATAGAACCCCAAGGCTTTTGCATGAACCTACATTCCCAGCCTTTTTTGTCGTCTGCTTCCCCTAACCCCTCCCCAAAGGATTTTGCTAAATGTTTTTTTTTGACCAGGCTGGGCCCAAGCATATGAGACTGTGCTTCTGCCTCCCAGAGTACTGGAAGTACATGCCTGTGCCACCAGGCCCAGCTATAATTTCTTTTATTTCAAACTCTTGTTTTTGTTTAGACTTCAGCCTTTTTTGAGGTAATTCAGACAGGTCTTGAATTCACTATGTAGCTTAGGCTGGCCTCAAACTCATGGCGATTCTCTTGCCTCAGCCTCCCCAGGGTTGGGAATAAGGTGTGCAACACCATGCCCAGCCAAGCTCCTGTATGTATGTATGTATGTATGTATGTGTGTATATATATATATATATATATAATATATATATATATATATATATATATATATATATATTTTTTTTTTTTTTTTTTGTCTTTTTGAGACAGGGTCTCACTATGCAGTTCAGGCTGGCCTTGAGCTCACTTTTGTAGCCCAGGCTGGTCTCGAACTCGCACCAATCCTCCTGCCTCAGCCTCCCGAGTGCTGGGATTACAGGCGTGTGCCACCATGCTCAGCATAACTCCTGTATATTTAAAGAACACTTTAATTACCCCCTGTGACTTTATTTTTACTTTTTGGTGGTACCAGGAATCAAATTCAGGACCTTGTGCTTGCCAGGTAAGCACTTAATCCACTGAGCTATCTTCCCAGCTCCACACCCCCTGAACTACTTTATTTGAGACATCATAGACACTTCCCTGGGACTACTCCAACCCCTTCCAGACCCATATATAAGACCCGAGTCAACTCTCTAACTTGTTTCAACACAAGACGCTGCTCCTCTAGACTTAACTTCTATAATCATTAAAAAGGCAGTCTGGTTTGTGAAGTATTTATTTATACAATAACAGTAAATGTTTATTTAATTAAATTAATTAATTTATTTTGAGGAACTGGGGATTGAACTCAGGACCTTGCACTTGCAAGGCAGGCCCTTGTGCCCCTGAGCTATCTCCCCAGCCCTCAACAATAGTAAATGTTTAATCTACCTCTAAGCCTATGAAACAAAAATATGGCAAATGTTAGTGGTAGAAACCCAAATCTTAGCTCCCTCACATCACCATATCTAAAAATATTAGACTTGCACGCATTTCCAGCTCCTTGGATGTGAAGTAAGACATTACTCTTACTAGAAAGGACCACTAAGAAGCTGTAACCAAGTTCTGAGATCTTCTCTAATCAGCCTCAAGGAGAAGGTCAAAAACTCCAGAAGTGGTCATGGCAGCAGCTCCAGGTTAACAGAGCAGATTTCCATCATTCTCTGGGTCGGCTGGTACTGATTCCTGAGTACTTGGGTCTCTTCTTTTGTCTAACCAAATATTCAGCACCTGTCAAGGAACACACAGCAAGCTATGAATCTTCCAGGCTACAAAGAATTGAATGCTATTTTATTTTTGGCAAATAAATTTTACTCATTGTCTTTTCTTTAAAGGACAATGCTGTCCAGAAAAGAAACCCCAAAAATTTTTTTGAAGCTACTACATGTTATCCTTTAAATATGGGAAAGGGCAACCCATTTCGGACCCCTCCTGTCTCTCAGGAGCTATTCCTATTCCCCCTTACCCCATCACTTTTCCTTATTCCTTTTCTCCATTGAAGTTTCTTCTTCTTAAAAAAACAAAAAAACATAAGTGTGGGAAAGTGGGAAAGTACATGAATACCTACAGATGTAACTGAAAAATTGAATGTGACTACAACCTCTGGTTTGTATTTTGGGGCTTCAATTTGAGACTGTAGGCACAGAAGTTCCCATTACTTGTCCATCCCCAGCTCTCTTGCCACTTGTACCTCATTGTACTTTTTTTTTTTTTTTTTTTTTGTCTTTTTGAGACAGGGTCTTGCTATGCAGTTGAGGCTGGTCCTGAGCTCACTTTTGTAGCCCAGGCTGGTCTCGAACTCGCACCAATCCTCCTGCCTCAGCCTCCCGAGTGCTGGGATTACAGGCATGAGCCACCACGCCCGGCTTCATTGTACTTAATACATTGTCCAGTACTGTACTGGACCTACTGAGCTTTAGTGCTTAATTTTTTGGTGTGTGTGTGTGTCAAACTCAGGGCCTTGTCCTTGCCCAGCAGGCACTGCTACATGCCAGCTAGTGTTTTCCTTAAGGTCTAAAAATAAACTCTGGGAAAGCAAGGCCACAATATCAACCTTATTTTTTTTTTTTTTTTTAATTTTTGAGACAGGGTCTCACTGTGCAGTTCAGGCTGGCCTTGAGCTCACTTTTGTAGCCCAGGCTGGTCTCAAACTCGCACCGATCCTCCTGCCTCAGCCTCCCAAGTGCTGGGATTACAGGCGTGCGCCACCACGCCCGGCTCAACCTTATTTTTAAGTAGACTTTATTTATTTGGTACCAGGAACGAAACTCAGGATTTTGTGCCTCTGAGCTATATCTCTTGCCTTACCAGCCTTAATTTCATATTCCAAAGTCAAACTCCAGAGGTTACCCTCCCTACCCCTTTTTCTTGGGGCTCTTTGTGATACCTGAATCTGCTCCAAGACTTCCCGCTGCATCTCCATAGCCATGTGATATACATGATGATCAGAGTCATTATACATCACAGCATTTTGGAACATCAGCATCAGGTCTCGCAGGAACTCTGCCATGGTTCGGATCCGTCCCTTAGACAGATTCCTCTTCAGGCTAGTTAAGTCCATGGGTCTACAAATGATAAAGAATTCACTTTATCTATCTGTCTGTCTGTCTGTCTGTCTGGACAGGGTCTCACTATGTAGTTCAGGTTGACCTTCCACTTACTATGTAGTCCCAACAGGCATCAAACTTGCAGCAATCCTCCTGCCTCAGCCTCCCTAGTGGTGGATTACAGGCATGTGCCAGTATGCCCAGCTTCAAACTTTAATGAGGAAGAAATTATCTGGCTCTAAATGAAAATAGTCTCTAAAGGGGCCAGTGAAATAGCTAAGCAGACTTACATGAGTGCTTACACAAGAGCAGGAACCACATGCTATGCCAGCCCCGCCCCCACTGAGTTGGCCAGAGTCCAGGTGTAATCCCAGCTCTGGAGATGCTGAAAATAGCAGGATCACCATGAATATGAGCTGTGTAGTGAGACCCTGTAACAACCAACTACATTAAAAAGAAAGAAAGAAAGAAAGAAAAAGAAAATAGCCACTAAAGATAATAACTCTTTTCAAATAACAAAAGAGCAACCACTGTTTATTTTATTTATTTATTTTTTTTTTGCAGGACCAGGGCTCAAACTCACAACCTTGCACTTGCCAGGCAGGCACTTGTGCCACAGAGCTATCTCCCAGTCTCAACTCTTAAACTTTATTTATTTACTTATTTATGTTATGGGCAGCTCAGCTTGCCCTGAGAATCGAACTGTGGTCCCTGCATTTGCCTAAGCTTGCCTAAACAGACGCTTTTTCTTTCTTGCTTTCTTTCTTTCTTTCTTTCTCTCTCTCTTTCGTCTGTCCATCTGTCTTTTTTTTTTTTTTTTTTTTTTTTTTTTTTTTTTTTTTTTTTTTTTTTTTTTTTTTTTTTTTTTTTTTTTTTTTTTTTTTTTTTTGTGGGACCAGGGTTCAAACTCACAACCTTGCACTTGCTCAGCAGGCACTTGTGCCTTGGAGCTATCTCCCCAGCTCCCCCATCTGTCTCTTTGAGATAGGGTCTCATTATGCAGTTCAGGCTGGCCTTGAGCTCACTTTTATAGCCTAGGCTGGTCCTCAAACTCACATTGATCCTCCTGCCTTAGCTTCCCAAGTGCTGGGATTATAGGCATGCACCACCACGCCCAGCCCTGCAGGTGCTTTAGACTGATAAAGCCATCTTGCTGGCCCTTTTCTTTATTCTTTTCTTTTTTTTTAGAGCAGAGAACATTTTAAAAATTATGGAACGTTTCACAAATTTGTGTGTCATCCTTGCGTAGGGGCCATGCTAATCTTCTAAGTACCGTTCCAATTTTAGTATATGTGCTGCCGAAGTGAGCACTGGCCCTTTGCTTTATTCTTTTTTTTAGAGCAACCACTCTTAACCCTCTTAATACACATTTAAGGTAGTTACTATTGTTGCCATTATTTACTTTTTATTTTTTATTTATTTATTTTT
>PVJA010049270.1:0-13825 GCA_004027025.1 Myocastor coypus
TTTTGTTTTTTTTTTTTTTAATTTTTTTAAATTTTATTTATTTCTTGTTTCAGAACCTTTGTTTATTCACTCATTTTTATGGCCGGCTCAGCCCGCCCCGAGGGCAGGGCTGGCGCAGCATGTGGTGCCGGGGATCGAACCGCGGTCCCTGAAGCCGCCCAAACTCTCCGAAACAGGCGCTTTAGACCACTGAGCCATCCCACCGGGCCCCGGAAATCAAAGATTTTTGAAGCAACACTAAAACTATGCTTGGAATGCGTGTCATTCGGGACTTTCAGATGTGTGCTGCTTCTATTGTAAACTCAGTTACTGCTATACTCTCTCTCAAGTAAATGATTTTTTAACAAAAAGAAAAAAAAAAGACCTTAATTTTATAAATGAGAAAAACAAGGCTCACGCAAATGAAGTCATTTGCTCAAACTCACCTTGTTGGTAACTCAACACATGGTTGAGTGGAAACTTGAATCTAGATACTGTGAGATACCTCAGTGTGTTTTATTCTCGCTTATTGTAAGGTAATGCTATGAGGAATAAATGAGGTGAAATTTAGAATTAAGAAATGACTATGTACTCTGTAATTATCCCTATATTAAGACATCACAATCTTAATTGCCTTTCTTCATGTGTGGTACTGAGTATTAAACCCAGGCCCTTTGGTGTATTCCTAGCCATGATTTTGAAAATATTTCAGATATGTTCCACTAATCTACCCAGACCAGGTTCAAATTTGTCATCCTCCTTGTCGTAACTTCCCAGGATGCAAGAACTAAAGGTTTATGTTATCATGCTTGGCCTACTTTCTTTTCTTTTTTTTTTTAAGTCTTTTTATTGTAATAGTTTATGTATACAATAATTAAATCATGACATACTGTTTTTTAATCCTAGTTGTTCAGAGTACAGGGTGTAGACATGATTTAATGTCTAAACATCATTAGTATAGATCTTTCTTTGCATTGCACAAAGAGAAATTAGCTGTATATATAATCTAATAGTCAGTAACAGCAGTGGATTATCAGCTCATCTGGCATTATTAGAAGATGTTGACTTGAGCCTTTTACATCTTAGCATATTAATATGGCTTTCCTTTTTATACCTTGTGGCTATGCTTTTCTGCTGGATGGTTAAGATCAAGATAAAGCAAGACCTATAAGCTTAAGTTCCTATGTTATAGGGAATGATAACATTAAGCTTCTCTTTTGAAAGGTTAACACCTTAAGTTGGCAGTCCAAATAATTAGAGGAAAAGAAGGGATACAAGAGTAGCCAATATTTTGGCTCTAGCCCTTCAAGGTCAGTGAGGACACAGGACATAAAAGAACCTGTACTGTAATAACCTATAAGTTAGTGGAGTCCCAAATTTCCTGTACAAGGAGATTATGGGGCCACAGAGGAAAGTGATTGATGATGCAATGTGCCTAAGGAGAGTCACCTAGATAGAAAACATTTTCTCAGGCTTTCACAGAGAATAAATTGGTCAAGCAATGGCTGTGACTCATCCAGATGGCTGACAATGACAAAAGTTCTGCAAATCGCAATACATGGTTTCAGAGTAAATCCTGAGGGCACCTGACTGACCTTGTCAGATACAAAGGTCACACATTTTCTAAATACTTTCTTTTTGTTATTTTTTAAAAAAAATATTTATTTATTTATTTATTTATTTATTTATTTATTTATTTGGTACAGGGTCTCACTCTGCAGCATGGACTCATAGTAATCCTCCTATCTCAGATCTGCAGCTCTGGAGTTACAGGGGTGCACCACTATGCCCAGTTTTGGTAGCCACTGTGGCACAGCTGGGGTTCTGGGGTGGGCACATCATGTAATATCAGGGATTGAACTCAGATCCTAGTGCTTATTACACAGGTATGTAGACTGTTAAGCTATCTCCCTGGCCCTAAATGCTTTGTTGAGGTATTCATGATATTTTTTTCTTAAGCAATAAGAAAGCTGGTAACAGGTAATTACTTTACCTATATAAAGCAACAGATTCTGGGAGCATAGGAGAAATCTAGAGAATATAGGTTATAAAATATGACTTAATAGGACAAAGACCAAGTCTTCTGTCTGTAAAACTTGTGCTTCCACTTGTATTTCTAAGTGACAGAGTACACCACACATTGAGTGTTGTTTTGAGTCGGAATTAATCCAGGGAGGATCCATTTTTCTGCTTCATTGGAGGACCACCATTAGCTGTTCTTCTAATTATATAGATAATTTCTTTAACTTTGATAATCCTGACTATTTTGGAGACTGTTGCAAAGGAGTTTGCAATTATCCCCAAATGACCCCAAATTATCAAAAATACAAAACCAGGGGCTTCCCTAGGAATGCACATGCCTTTGGCAAGTCAACCTCCCAGAACCTAAAGACCTGGGAGAGCCTATCCCAGGCATGCAGAACAATCAGTGAGAAAAGCAACTTGCAAGTGTATGAAGAAGCAAGCAAAGCAAGCAGTTGAGATCTGGAGAACTCCAACAGAATCCTAGTCCAGCTCCCACATCAACAGGCGAAGATCAACTCCATTCCCAGCCACAATTTCCATGGCAAATGTGGCGAGAGTGCACAGCACACTTCTGGGATCTGACATGGACACCATCACAGAGCTGTAAATACTAGAGGTATTTTACTACATTTATTCTCTTGTATAATAGACTATCCCTTCCCCATCTATATGGAAGTTATCTTATTTTATCTTCTATTTTGTAGCTATTTTTGTTTTTGGATTTTTCTCTCCTCTTTTTCTCACTTCTGCTTCTTTCCTTCTTTAATTTCTTCATTTTCTATTCTACTCCTCATTTTTCCTTTTTTCCACTGCTTAAGTTTCTTACCTATGTTTTGCATTTTCTTTAATCCTTTTTCTCTTTCCTCAATTACTTTTTGTATTCAAACTTTCAAGTGACTAAACATTGCAAATTCTATTTCTGATTACTCCTTTGCACACTTTTATTCTTGCTCCTTGTGTCCTCCAATTCCCTAAAACTCAGGTGATAATCCTTTGACCTTGACCCTTGACTCTACTATATGTGATCTCATTTATCACTATATCCTGTCCCCTATCCATTTTAGCTACTGCTGTCCCCCACATAAGTGTAAAATCATTCCACAAGTGAAAAAAATCACTATAAGTAAATGATACATGATTCGCTCTGCTATATAACTTTATAATTTGCTCTTGTAGTTGGAGATAGATGATTACCAGGTACCAGAGTTTGTCAGTATTTAAGCTACATTTGAAATTATTGTTATAACTAGCTGTACTACATTTGCCAGGTTATCATACATACTATAATCAGTTTTTTTCCCTTGTGTGACAATGTTGTGATTGCATGGGATCGTAATTCACCACAAACTAGTACAAAAAGATTGAGTACTGATCCAAATAGTAACCTGGCATGGTTTATATCTAGTTGCCCCCAACAAAGCCTCATTCAGTCATTGGGTGGGGACTTCTATAGATTGAGACTTGCCTCGTGAGTCACTGGGATTATGTGTTTTAATACCAATTGGATTATGGTCTGAGTACTTCTGGGATTATGGGTACAGACTAAGTCAGATAAGCTGAGGTGGAGATCCTGAATGTAATATAAAGAGGAAGAGAGACAGACTAGTGCTGTTGCTCTGCTCCCCTGTTTCGTTTGCTGCCTCTGTTGTCATTGTTGCTGTTCTGCCACCATGAACTGCTGCTCTCTGCCATGTGCCACTCAGCCTTGGGCCTGCTGAATATGGACTGAAACGTCCAGTAACTATGAGCTAATAAACCTTTCCTTCCTTCATTTTGAGTATCGGGTATTTGTCCCAGCAATGAGCAAAAAGTGACTAACACAGCATCCTTTATAAGTTCGGAAGTTAGATTCCCGTGATAACTATAAAGAATCACCTAAATCTAGAGGACATTCCTGAAGAACAGACATCTCCTAGGGAATCCTCAGTAATAGTGACAAAGTTATAATAAGAAATGGGTAAGCATCACATAGAAAGAAAAACGAAAAATAGAGAAAATAGAAAATAGACATGATGTAGAAGCACAATGTAACTCCAGACCCCAGCCCACTAAGGACAAGTCTGGAACATAATGAGATAGTCTAAATTGGACGTCAAATGCTATCATTCTGAAGTGATAGCAACAGAAGTGGAAAAAAGTGGAAAATCCTTTACAGAAAATAATCTGTGAGGTACAAAAAGAAATAATACTTTAACTCAAAGATATTGGAGAGGCCACTAAAAGATTAGATGAGCTTAGAAAACTGCCAGAAGCAACAATTGCCCAATGGAAAGAAACAGACTCCATGAAACAGATCCAGACAAAAACTCAGTTCACTGAAACCTTCATTGGAAATATATGCAATAGACTGAATGAAGGAGAAGATATAATTACTGATCTTCAAGACAGGATTGTAGCTAGTGATCATAAAAATAAAGACATCTTAAAAATAGAAAGAGACCATCAAACAAGTCAATGCAGTAGCTACAAAATAATACAAAGAAGAATAACCTAAAATTGATTTGAGTCATTGAGAAAGCTGGAGAAGTCACAAATGCCATAAAGTAACTCTTCACCGAAATAATGTCAGGAAATTTCTGAAGAGCAGATGAAGAATTTCACAGGGAAATAAATGAAGAGGGAGCTGGTGAGCTACCTAAGAGAAGTAAAGCATCTGCTTAGGCAGGCTTAGGCAAACATAGAGACTGAAGTTTGATCCCTGGCACCATATTCCATACCAGCTCCGCCCCCAGAGTGGACTGAGCCAGCTAGAGTCCAATCATAGTGGTGCACATCTGTAATCTCAGCACTGGGGAGGCTGAAAGCAGGAGGTTCACCATGAGTTCAAGCTGTGTAATGAGACCATGTAACAACTAAATACATAAATAAAGAAAAATAAATGAAGCATATAGAAGTTGGGATAGCCATGATCAAAACAAATAAACAGGAATACATATAATAATCAAGACTTCAGAAATTCAGCCCAAGCATAGAGAGCTGTCAGGGAAAGTAAGCAGATTACCTGTAAAAAAAAAAAAAAGCCCATCAGACTCACAACAGACTTCTCAACACAAACCTTCAAATGAAGAACTTGGAGTGAAGAATTTCAAGCCCTAAAAGATTCTAACACAGATTGACTTTGCACCAAATGTGGGGCACCAAACTATGAAAGACAATTATTAAAGAAAATGAAAAAAGTCAATTAAACAATAACACAATTGTAACAGGAGAACTTGGGAGCTCATTGCCACAAAGAGATAGATAATAGACAAAAAATAAGCCAAGAAATATCAGAACTGAACTAAAGACGTAAACAAATGAACATTAAAACAGATGTTTTAATGTTCTGCTAAACATCATCTGAATATATATTCTTCTCAGTTGTAGAAGTGACACTCTTTAAAATAGATCATAGGCTAGCATAGAGAACTTGATTAAATACGTGGAAAGGAGTTGCAATCATTCCATATCTATTATCTGACTATAGTGTCATGAAATTGGAACTTAATAGTAAAATAAATTGCAAAACCTCCAAAAATATATTAAAATTAAATAGTGCTCATGTAAGCAACCAATGGGTCACAGATGAAATTTAAGAAGATGTTAAATAATACTGACAACAAAATGATAAAGTAAACACAACATAGCAGAACTTATGAGACACAATGAAAGCAGTGCTAAAAGGGAGATTTATAGTGGTGAATTCTCACATCAGGCAAACAGAACGACCACAAACAAGCAACCTAGTACTGCACCTCAAGCTTGTAGAGAATGAATAGCAAGACAAGCTCAAAGTCCACACAAGGAGGAAAATTATAAAGATCAGAGCATAAATTACAACAGTGGATACTAAGAAAACAAAACAAAACAAATAAAAACGGAATTGATGAATCCAAGATTTGGGTCTTTGAAAGATTAAATAAAATTGACAAACGCTTAAAAAAGAAACCTTATCAAAAAATGAAAGAAGAGATGAAGGTTCACAAACTGAACAAAGATAGTTGTGAAATCACTACAGATCCTATGGAAATTCAGATCATCAGCACCTACTTCAAAAATATTTGCTCTCATAGAATGGAGAATATAGAAGAAATAGGCAGGTTCCTAGGATATGTATGAATTACCAAAACTGAGTCAAGAAGTTATAAAAATTCTGAATAACCCAATATCAGTTAATGAAATTGAAAATGAAATTAAAAATTACAAGCAAAGAAATGTCCAGGTCCTCATGGATTCACTGCGGAATTCTATCAGAAATTAAGAGAAGACTTAATGCTAATACTTCTCAAACTCTTTATTAAAGGTTAAAGGGAGGCAATTGCTCCTAACTCATTTCTGGAGGCAGCTATAACCCTGGTACCAAAATAAGAGAAAGACACAGCCATAAAAGAGTACTAAAGGTCAATCTTCCTAATTAACATAAATTCAAAAAGTACTTGATAAGATACTAGAAAATAGAATGTAGCAAAACATCAAGAAGATTATGCAAGTGGGCTTTATCTCTAGAATGCAGGGATAATTCAACATGCACAAATCAATAAATGTAATAGACCATATCAAAAAAATCCAAGCACAAAAAAATGTGATCACATCAATAAATGCAGAAGAAACTTTGACAAAGTACAACACTCAGTCATGAGAAAATCCCTACAGAAAATCAGAAAATGTGACACCTAAACCTGATTAAAGCCATCTATAACAAACCGACAGCCAATATCATACTAAAAGGACAAAACTGAAAAGATTTCCCTCGAAAATCAGCAACAAGAATGCAGTAAGCACTGTGGGAATCTATGTGGAGATTCTGTGAAAAGCTACATTAGTGGTCTCATTTGATCCAGGTATTCCCTTCTGGATATTATTCCAGAATAACTAAAAATATCACACTACAGCAGTATATGTGCACCCATGTTTATAATAGCACAATTTATCATAGCTAAGTCTTGAAATAACTAAAATTCTCATCAACTGAGGAATGGATAAAAAGATGTGGTATTTAACGTAGTGGAGTATTACTCAGTGATAGAAAATGATAATAAACTCAATGCTTTTATATGAAAGTGGATACAACCTGAAGTCATGCTCAGAAATGAAATAAAACCGTCTAGCATGTGTAAGCATCATATTGTCTCCCTAGGGAACAAAGCTGAAAATATAACTAAGATCCAAAATGTACAACAGATATTGTGAAATGGGAAGAAACAGTTCAAAAGGAAAGAGAAACTAAAATAAAGTAAAGGAGAAAGTAAGGAAGGGAAAAGAAGCAACTACTTTGGAGGTAACAATAGAAAATGCACTAACTGTTCTTAGTGTCCTACTATCTTGTTTTGGAATTTTGTGTCATTGGTTTAATCTTTTTATTATAAAGAAATTCAAAAGCATGGAAGATTTTGCTTAAAAATCTACTTACAACCATTCTTCAAATGATGGGAATTTTGGTTGTTTCCAAGATTTGGCTGTTACAAATTGGGCTGCTATAAACATAGGTGCACAAATATCGCTATGGTATGTTTTCAGTTCTTTTGGAAAAATTCCTAGTAGGGGAATAGCAGGATTGAAGGGGATTTCCAGTTCTAGATTTTTTAAGGATCCTCCACATCTCTTTCCATGATGGTTGGACCAATCTGCAATTCCACCAGCAGTGGAGAAGGGGTCCTATTTCTCCATAGCCTCTCCAGCATTTGTTGCTGGTTGATTTCCTTATGGTAGCCATTCTTTCTGGGGTAAGATAGTATCTAAGATTTGTTTAATTTGAGTTTCACGGATGGCTAGTGATGTGCAGCATTTCTTCATGTATTTATAGGCTTGCTGAATTTCTTTCTCTGAGAGGTGTGGTACTTTTATACAATGGAATATTACTCAGCTTCAATGAAATTGAAAAGGAAATAAGTCTTCTCAAAATCATTCCTAGAGGCAAAAATTATACTGATATCAAAACCAGTGAGAGATGCAACTATAAAGGGAACTACAGGCCAATTTCTCTCATGAACATAGATGCAAAAATTCTCAATAAAATCATTGCCAATAGAATAAGCAAACCATCAAGAAGATTATATACCATGACCCGGTAGGATTCATTCCAAGGATGCAAGGATAGTTTAATATACACAAATCTATAAATATAATACAGTATATCAGTCCAAAAATTACATGATCATTACAATTGATGCAGAAAATGCTTTTGGCAAAGTCCACATTCATTCATGTTTGAAGTACTACAGAAAATTGGAATAAAGGGATTCTACTTCAATCTGATAAGAGCCATCTGCGACAATGCAGGGTGAACATAATTCTAAATGTGGAAAAGCAAAAGTCCTTTACTCTCAGATCTGGTATGAGACAAGGATGTCTTATATCACCACTGTTATTTAATATAGTTCTGGAATCATTAGCTAGAACCATAAGACAAAAGACAGAAATAAAAAGAATAAGAATAGGTAAAGAAGTTAAACTATCATTATTTGCAGATGACATAATAATCTACTTGAAAGACCCAAAAAACTCTACCAAGAAGCTACCAGAATTAATATGCAAATTCAGTAACATAGCAGGATACAAAGTGAATACACAAAAGTGAATAGCATTCCTCTACACAAATAACAATCGCACTGACAGAGAAATTAGAAAAGCAATACCTGTTACAATAGCACCGAAAAAAAATGAAATAATTAGGAATTAACCTAAGTAAAGAAGTAAAAGTTCTACTCAATGAAAACTACAGTACTCTGAAAAAAGTGATCCTAGTGGATTTCAGAAAATGGAAAGATACTCCCTGCTCCTGGATAGGAAGAACTAACGTTGTGAAGATGGCCATACTCCCTAAATTTTTATACATTTTTAAAGCAATCCCTGTCAAAATACCATCAATGTACCTCACAGACCTGGAGAAATCATTCTTGAAATTTGTTTGAAACCAGAAAAGAACTAGAATTGCAAAGACAATCCTGGGCAAAAAAGATAAGGCAGGATACATTGCAATTCCTGACCTAAATTTATACTAGAGAGCTCCGTGATAAAATCAGCATGGTATTGGTAAAAAAAAATTTAAAAGACCTGAGGAATTCTGAGATAGATTAGAAGATGCAGAACCATATACATACACACTCAGCAACCTTATTGTCTAAAAAGGGGCCGAACAAGTTTACTGGAAGAAAGATAGCCTCTTTAACAAATGTTGCTGAAAAACTTGGTTCTATACACGCCGAAAAACAAAGTTGACCCAGGTCTATTACCATGCACTAAACTAAAGTCAAAATGGATTAAAGATCTAAATATTAAAAAAAACACACTAAATCTCCTCGAAGAGAAAGTGGAAGGAAATCTTAAAAACATGGGGTAGGCAAAGTGTTCATGGCCAAAAATCAAAATGCACGTTTAACACTTGAAAGAATCAACAAATGGGACCTCCTCTGGCTAACATGTTTTTGCACATCAAAAGAAATTACCAATGGAGTGAAAAGACAACTGAATAATTTTAAAACAATTTTGACTAATAAGTATTCAGGAAAAGGTCTTCTATCTAGAATTTATGAAGAATTAAAAAACATTAGGGTCCCAAAAATGAGACCAGAAATCGGCATCTGAGATGAATACACACTTCTCAGAGAAAGAAATTCAGCAAGTTTATAAGTACATAAAGAAATGCTCCACATCGCTAGCCATCCGTGAAATGCAAACTAAAATAACACTGAGATGCCACCTCAGCCCAGAAAGAATGACTACCATAAAGGTATCAACCAACAACAATTGTTACAGAGGCTGTGGGGAAAAAAGATCATTTCTCCATTGCTGATGGTAATGCAGACTGGTGCAACCATGATGGAGAGCAGTGTTGGGACTCCTTAAGAAACTAGAACTGGAAATTCCATTCAACCCATCTATTACCCTACTGGAAATTTTCCCAGAACTGAAAACATCAGGTTATTGTGGTATGTTTGCACCTATGTTCATAGCAGCACAATTTGTGGTAGCCAAATCTTGAAAACAGCCAAAATATGAATGGGATAATTTCTGTTTTCTTGCACATACTTATGCATGACCTATGCACTAATATATGGTCTATTTTGGAAAATGTTTCTCGTGCAGCTGAAAAAAATGTGTATTGAGAAGCATGTGGGTTTAACATGCAGTGTATATCTACTATGTCCAGTTGTTCCTAGGTCTGGTTCAGTTCTGCTACTTCTTTGCCAATTTTTTGTCGCTTGACTTATCTTTTTAGGACAAGAGGGTGTGAAGGTCTCCTATAAATATTGTGATATTGAATATTAGATTTTTCATGTCCCTTAAGATTTGTCTTATATAACTTATAGTTCCTATGTTAGGTGCATACATATTTATGAGTGTTACCACTTGTCTTGAATTTTCCTCCTAACCAGTATGTAGTGGCCTTCTTTATTTCATTTGATCAATCTTGGTTTGACACGTAGTCTGTCTGCAAACAGGACTACTACCCCTGCTTTTCTTTGAGGTGCTTGGGCATGAAGTATTGTTTTCTATTCTTTAACTTTTAGCCTATGAGTTTCTTTATGAGTTAAATATGTTTCTTGTATACATCATATGGTGGGATTTTGCTTCCTTATCCACTCTGCCAGTCTAATTTCTTTTAATTGAAGAATTAATTGATTTACATTGATGGTTATAATTGAGATGTTTTCACTGATGATTGACATGTCTTTTATTTACTACTGTTTATTCCTTTTTCACTTTCTTAATTGAATGCCGTATTTGGTGGGTTCTTTCTAGTCTCATTTGTAGATTTCTGGACATTTTTGCCCCTTTCTAAAATATTTTTAGTAGTCTGTGTAGGGTTGGCTTTGACATCATCAAATTCTTTAGTTTTTTTGTCATGGAAGTATTTCACTTATCCCTCATGCTTGAAAGAGTGTTTTGCAGGGTATAGCACTCTGGGCTGGTATTTGGTTTCATGGAGAACTTGAAGCACTCTGCTCCATGCTCTTCTTGACCTCATGGACTGTGAAGAGAAATCTGCTGTTATTGTGATGGATTTTCCTTTAAATGTGATGTTTCTTTTCTCTAGCTGCTTTTAGTATATTATTCTTCTGCTTGATTTTTGAGATCTTGATTATTATACGTCTGGGAGTGTTTTTAGTCAGGTTGACGTTATTTGGAGTTCTCTATGCTCCAATTATCTGTATTTCTGATTGTTTTCTCATATTTGGAATGTTTTCTGCTATTACTTCTGCCGAGATTCTTTTTTATATCAATTGTGTTGACTCCTTCTTTCTTTGATTCTTATTAATCTAATGCTGTTCATTTTTGCATCATCATGCATATGTTGAATTGTTTTTTCCTGCATCCTGGTTGTTTTTAAGAGATCCTTTCTTACCTTTTCACTATCTTCGACTGTGTGTTCAAGATCTGAAACTCTATCTTCACCTTCATTCATAAGGTGTTGCTAGCTTGTGATTGAGATTTTATTTTCTTGTACATCTCTTTGAAGCTCTTTCATGTGATGTATTTCTTTCCTATATTACTCATTAAGGGATTCCATCATTTTTCTATTCTCTTATAATTTTTTATCAATGTCCTCTTTAGAGACAATTATTGTCTGTCATTATAGTTATCCTTTGTTTTTCTACTTCAGAGATTATTTCTGCTCTGATTTCCTCTCTACCCTTCTGCAGTTGTTCCTTTACTTCAAACGTTATTAATTTAGAGATGTCCTTTTGTTTACTTCAGATGTTATTTCGGATCTGATTCCTTGTATACTGTTCTGCAGCTGTTTTTTAAAATTCAGACTCTAGTAATTCTGAAATTTCTTTGTTTACTTGAGAGGTTGTGTCCAACTTGAGTTCCTCTATATGTTTCTGCATTTGTTTGTTTACTTCAGATGATACTAATTCAGAAATTTTGGCTGCATGATTCCCACTTACTTCTACAGTAATGTCTCCTGTATTTGTTGTGGATGTGCTCAGCACCTGAGATTGCATTTTGCTCCTTGTCTATATCATTTTGTATAGCAAAGATTTCTGATCTTTGGTTCAGAACTTTGGTGAAGTTATGCCGTTAGGGCCTACTGGAATTTTGGTTAGGATCTAACAAGTTTGATCTTGCCCAGATGTGCCTGGCTGGTTTTGGTTACTGTACTCAGCTTCTTCCCGGTGCAGCTTTTGGGTGAGAGCCCCCTGTGCTCCTCTGGCAAGATGCTCAGCTCCTGGGTTAGCTGGTAGTGTCTGACCCCCAACCTCTCTGCAGGGAATTTTGCTATGGGTCTCCACAGCAGATGCCAGATCTGGGTTCAGGGTGAAGAAGAAGCTCTGGTGGCAGGAAGATTCAGGCCTAGTGTTCCTGCTTATGTGCCCGCCAGTCACGAGCTGTGTGTGGGGGTGGAATTCAGGTGGCTGTGCGGGGGCAAAGGCTGAGAGGTCGTACTTGTGCACAAGCCAGTTGGACTATTGGTCAGTCAGGGCTGCTGAGGGCAGTGTCTAAAGTTTTGGGCATCTTTGTTTCTTAGATAGTTCCTGTATGTCATTTTCCAAGACAATAAGGAATCACACACAATTCTCCAATGATATATATTTACTCTAATAATATCCAGTTGGTACCCTATTATTCTGTTCTCAATATATTTCAGCATACACTATACCTTTTCCTTCAAAACTAAATTTAGAATAAATTGTTGTGAAAACATTTAGAATGGCAGTAACACTCAGCCACATTTAGCACTGACATTGTATATAAACTGAAGAGAAGCAACAACTGTATCAAACTATGACCAAATATACACACATATAGTTAGAAGCTACTATTCCCATTTATGATCTGTGAAGTAATAATTATAAGATTGATTATAAGATGCATCATGACTTGGGAGATGCGAAATGTGTAACTTAGAATCTATGAAATACAGTCCTTAAGCTTTCTCAGCCCGTTCCCTTATTTTGAAAGATGAAAAAATAACAATGCCTACTTTGAAGGGATAGCATGAGGATATAATTCAATCCTTTAGTTCATTGTTGGACAGATAGTGCTCACAGATATTACAAGACAACAACATCTAAATTACTCCTGAAACTGGTGTTGCTTGTAGTGCTACATGTTGAGCACAGATTAAAAGA
The DNA here is from genome assembly GCA_004027025.1 of Myocastor coypus. Classification (NCBI taxonomy): domain Eukaryota; kingdom Metazoa; phylum Chordata; class Mammalia; order Rodentia; family Myocastoridae; genus Myocastor; species Myocastor coypus. The sequence goes on from PVJA010049270.1 coordinate 13,062, forward strand.
GAGCAACAGGAATGTCTCAGCTAAATATTAATGTTATTATTGAGATAAAACCAGGAGTATTATTTGTAGACATAGGCTATGACTTAGTTTTACCACTGTAGTAACTTGTAGAGGGCAAATGTTGACTTCTTTTATACTCTTTCACTAGCTGTTTAGTGCCAGTAACATACAAGTTCAACTTATTTCTAATGAGCTATTTTCAATTACTCCAAGACTTCTCAAATATCTAATCTAATGAATCCCCAAGAATTGACTTCTAAATATTGTTTCTTCCTTTGAAGTTTATTATATATTATAATATGGCTCTCTCTTAATGCAAAGTAGTATGAAGTTTCCTAAAAAGTTAAAAACAGAGCTACCATACAATCTAGTAATCCCACTTGCTATTACACATCCCAAAGAGGTGAAAGCAGAGTTTTGAAGAGAAATTTGTACACCTATGTTCACAAGAGCAATATTCATTACAGACAAATGTAGAATTAATGCAGCTGTCAAGAGATGGTTGGATGAATATAATGTGTATGCAAAAAATGGAATATTACTAAGTCTTAAAAAGGAAAGACTTCCTGTCACATGTTCTAAAATGCATAAACATATAACAAAATAATTGTGTTCAATTCATGGCATATAGGAGTTAAGAGTGATATAAATGAATAAAACAATCCCATTCTGTACTTTTATGATCACAGTGGAATCAAAATAGGATTTTTTTTCTGTCTTTTTTTTTTTGTCTTTTTGAGAGAGGGTCTCGCTATGCAGTTCAG
>PVJA010049271.1:0-13766 GCA_004027025.1 Myocastor coypus
AGACTATTGGGACTTTGGCAACTCTTCCAGATGGACTAAAATGTCTTTTGTAAAAAGGGATATGTATGAGACTTTGGGGGTCCAGGGGCGGAATGTTATGGTTTATGTCTAGTTGTCCCCCCAAAGCCTCATGGAGTCATTGGGCGGGGACTGCTAGAGTTTGAGACTTGATCCATGATCCCTGGGATTATAGGTTTTATTACTGATGGGATTATGGGTGGAAGTACTTCCGGGATTATGGGTGTAGTCTAGGGTGGGAGCTAAGGCGGAGAGCCTGAATGTAATATAAAGAGAGACAGACAGACAGACTGGAGCTCTCTAGCTGTTGCTGTTGCTCTGCTCTGCTGTCGTGTTGGTTGGCTACCTCTGCCACCATTTTGTTGCTGTTCTGCCGCCATGAACTGGATGCTCTCTGTTCTGCTCCACTCAGCCTTGGGCCAACCGAATATGGACCGAAACCTCCATGAACTGTGAGCTAAATAAACCTTTCCTTCTTTCATCTTGAGTGTCTGGTATTTGTCCCAGCAACGAGCAAAAAGTAACTAAAACACCAAGCATAGTAAAGAACTATGATCCCAGCACTTAGGGAGACTGAGCCAAGTGGATTGCAGCTTCTGTCCCAGCTTGAGTAATTTAGTGCCTTTTTATTTTTTATTTATTTATTTTTTTTTAGTGCCTTTTTAAGACTGTCTCAAAATGCAAATAAATAAAAATATGAAAACAAAAATGGGCTAAGGATATGGCTCAGTACAAAGAGCCTGGATTCAATCCCGTTCTCAAACAAAACAAGAAGTCTTTATTTGCCACTGTAGGCTTCCTTTGCTTAATCTAAGAATTCTGAATGATAGCAAAATGTTTGAAATATTGTCTTTGCACTACGTAAGAACACATTCTGATTTTCCTACACTAACGCCAGAGGCAGAAAATTTAATTTAATTTTTCTTAAATTAAGAAATATAATGAGTTCCAGAGTGAGCTTTTTTTTTTTTTTTTTTTCTTTCACTGCCTGTTGATCAGTGTATCTGATAGTAAGCGTCTAGCAGCATGTTAATGGACAGTTCAGTTTATCTAGTTCAGGAGTCAAATAAGCCATCATCTCTCCACAGACAGAAGGTTACTGAACATTTCCAAATAGATCTAAGCCCGTAAGAGTTATAACATTTTTATGGCTTTCTGAGGCATCTCTATCAATTTCAGAAGCGTTATCAACTCTGGTGAATTAATTATTTTAAAAAAAGAAAAGTTGTATCAATTATTAATACTCTGGTAATGACAATAGAGATTTAGTTTACATATAACCAATATGAAAATACACAAATCAGTATTTTTGAGATGACATTTAAAGACACTGTCATTATGAAGTCGTCATACCCACATTATAAATACTCGATTGAAAATGCATTTGCCCCACTGGGCTAGAAGTGGTTCATAATTTAGTCAGTTTAGCTTTGATGTATATGAGCTGGCCATTAATAGCTCAGCGGCTGGAAGCAGGCACAGGGGCCAGGGGTTGGCTCCCTGGGCCTGCCTTACCAGTCCCGTCCCCAGGGCATGCTGAGATGTCCTGGTGACACAAGCCTATGATCCCAGCTCTTTGGAGGCTGTAAGCAGGCAGATCATTACAAATCTGGTCTACTATCAGTGAGACCTTGAACACCCTGTAGGTCTTTCCCTAAAAATAGCAAAAAGATAAAAAATAAAAAATAATGTATAAATTCTTTATACATTACGATAGGAATACTTGTCAATGGTGAATTAAGACAAATCAAAATCATGTGAGAACTATGAATTTCTATCATTTTCTCTTTGATCAAGTAGGAAAAAGATACACTGGAGGGAATATAGACCACTTAATGAATAGTTTTGGGAAAAGTCGTTATCCATGTGTAGAGGACTGAAACTAGACCCATATCTCTCACCATGCTAAAGCTTGACTAGAGCTCAGCAGATTAAAGTGCTTGCTTAGGTAGATGCAGGAAATCAAGTTTTGGTCCCTCACATGCCATGCCGATTCTGCTCCTGGGGCACACTGAGACTGCGATTGAGACTGGGCATGGTGTCAGGTTCCTGTAATCCTAGCACTTGGGAGGTTGGAAATAGGAGGTCACTACAAGTATGATCTCTGTAGTGAGACCATATAGACCCTGCACAAAATACATTAAAAAATCCCAATAAATCAAAGAGCTTAATGTTAAAACAGAACATTTAACCTATTGAAATCTCTAGGTGGAAGGAAGAACTTTCTGATCAGAACTCTGCTTGCATAAGAAATAGTACCAAGAATCACCAAATAGAATCACAGCAAATTTTAAATCTTTCCAGCAAAACAAACCACCAAAAGAATGCAAAGAAAACATAGAGAGTATAGTAAAGCTTGGCCAACTATTCCTTATACAGAGGACTAGTATGAAGAATATATAAAGAATGTTAATAAATGAGACATCTAAAAATAAAAATCTAATCAAAAAGAGGCAAGTGAAATTTGTGTTTTTTTCACATAAAAAGCACAAATGATCAATCAAAACAGGAAGAAATGCTCAACATTGCTGGCTACTTAAAAGTAATCCAAATTAGGACAACACTAAGATCGCACCTTACCACAGAGAGAATGGCTGTCATCAAAAAATGCAGAGCAAGGTCATAGGGTTAAAAGGAACATTTCTACATCACTGATACAAATACAAAATAGGGGGCCTGGTAGATAGCTCAGGGACACAAGTACCTGCTTGCCAAATGCAAGGTCCTGAGTTTGATCCCTGGTTTCCCCCCAGAAAACAAAAAGCAAAACAAACAAACGAAAAAGAAATGCAAAGTAGTACAACTTCCATGGAAGTCTATACTGACATTCAATCGATCAAACAATAATTTTTGAAAGCTAATACTTTCAATGATGTGCAGAAAAAAGAATGTTATATGTTGCTATTGTAGCATCAAGGGGTGTACATGTCAGTAAAGCTGCTGCATAAAGCACTACAAAACTGTTTAAAAGAATAAGAATAAATCTATTATATAATCCAGTAATCATGTTGCCAGGCATATCCAGAAGAAATAAAACCTGCATTAAAAAAATATTTCTTGGTACTCTATCAAAGACCTAAACTGTGGACTCAACATAGAACATCAAGAGATTAAAGGATAAAGAAAGTATGATATAGATATTAAAATTTTATTAAGGGATAAAGGAAAATGATATCTGAAGGAAAATCACCAAAGTAAAATAAAATTAGGCAAAATATTTTGATAATAATTCTGCATTATACACCTTACTCTTTGAAAAAAAAATGAAATGTGAAGCTGAGAGTAAATTTCCCAGACTGGTTCTTATACTTCATTGATTTCAGTAATTTTTATTTTTATTTTTTTATTTACTTGCACATTTGATCTCATTTCCCACCTCAATTTTAAGGTTCACACATTATCATTACTCTGTGTTTCTTTATTTTGAAGATTACTAATTTAAACATTTAAACAAAACTTTTGTATTCTTTATTCACACAATTCTATTCAAAATTCATTTCTTCCTCTTATTCTTAAGCTTCTTAGGTCTTTCTTTTTTTTTTTTTTTTTCCCTATTCTAGTATTGTTTTTTCTCTGTGACCTTTATGTACTACTGAGAAAACTGAGTGACCTATCTGCTAATGTCACTCGGATATGGACCCCTTTGGACCCCCTCATATCTTATTTCTTCTCAAGTGCCATACCAACACATTTATCAGAAGAACCGAAGACAGTAGCTTCTTTTATCTAAGCACTTGTTTTATATCCACACTTAGATTATGCAAAAGCATTTTTTCTTTTGTCTTTTTGAGACAAGATCTCACTATGCAGTTCAGGCTGGCCTTGAGCTCACTTTTGTAGCCCAGGCTGGTCTCGAACTCACACCAATCCTCCTGCCTCAGCCTCCTGAGTGCTGGGATTACAGGTGTGCGCCACCACGCCCGGCTCAATAGCATATTTAGACTAGTAAATTTCATACTGAATATTAAACATTTAGTCCTAAACCTACTATGTCTCAACCTTAGTTTTTCACTGGTTTTGTTAATAAATGCCTCCACTAAATTCACAGTGGCTTAGTTAGTAATCTTGATTAACTTTTCCCTTTCACTTAAACCTTCCATAATTTAACTCCAAAAGTGATTCAGATTCTGTTTATTTTTGCTCTTTAGCATTGAAGCTACATGTTCTTTGCAACCCTTGTTCTTCAACTTTTCGTCTTAAGGCCTGGATAATCTACTGTGCAACTGAAGCAGACGTAAAAATCAAGTGCCGTTCCCTGGCTGTGTACCTCAAACTTTGAGGAGTGTGGATGCTCTCCTCCGTGTGCCTTTTCTCTTACTTAGGTCTGTCCTAACTTCACTTAAGCTACACACAAACATGTCTCCTCGTTTATTTCAGTTCACAGTACACACTAGGTCCTTTCCTATTTCAAACACTTAACAAATATGTTTCCTGCTGAATTTGTCATTTCACATTACCATTTATCACCATTCTTCAAACCACTGTTTAAGTTACGACTGTTAAAACAGGTCTTTTTGAGAGGCTCAGAGAAAGCTCATCCTTATCTTTATTTTGCTTGCTTTCTCTTCTGGCATTGCTCCATCTCCTCATGGTATGCACCAGAAAAACATTCATATTTAATGTGCTTGCTCATTTGCATAATCTCTACTGCATCCCCACCTCCCTGAAGAGAGAGCATCTGGATGAGTTTCCATTTCACAGATGAAGCCTGCAGGTCTCTGTAATATTATTTGCTTACAAGAAATGTTGGATGGTAGAATTATAAGTGAGGTCTGATAAATACCTTCTTTTTATGTCCATTTAAATCAGTGCTGTGTACCAAATATTTCATTTCTTCTAAAATGTATTCTTCTAAAAGGTCGTTAGTTTGAATCCCGGTCCTGCAAATAAATAAATAAATAAATAAATAAATAAATAAATAAAAAAAATGTATTATAAATTTAAATAACCATTCACAAACTATTTTACTAATCATGCAGAAATCTTTTTTTTTTTTGTGGGGGGGGGGACCAGGGTTCAAACTCACGACCTTGAACTTGCCCAGCAGGCACTTGTGCCTCAGAGCTATCTCTCCAGCCCCAGAAATCTTTATTTAAATAAAACAAACATTTCCTATTCTTTCAGGTAAGTAACATGTCACTACCTTTCACTTTGCTCAAAATTAGTGAATGATAACTTACCTTGAAATAATTTGACACAAATTTAACCTTAATTTTTGCATTGTAATTACTCATCTGTTAATTTTAATGTTTTCTTTTTTCTTTCTTTCTCTCTCTCTCTCTCTCTCTCTCTCTCTCTCTCTCTCTTTCTTCTTTCTTTATTTTTTGAGACGGGGTCTCACCATGCAGTTCAGATTGTCAGGCTGGGAAGAAAGAGTATTAATGCTGGAGGCCACAAGCTTGGACTTGTCCTTGAATTGGAGGCTTTCTAGCAGGGCAGACAGTGTAAGCCTCAAACTGACTTTCTGCCACCACTGTGGACATACTGCTCCCTCCTCTGTATTTATATGTTTCCGCAGTTGAGAGGGAAGAACTCCACTTTAAAGAGAACAGATGTGCTTGGGATTTACAGTATCTTGCTGTAAAATTATTATGTGAAGCTTAAGTCTATCTTCAGAATTCTGCCCCCTTTTTATAATCCATGAGATTTTTACAAACTGCTGGGTATATCTGATTTCAAGGTAAATAGAGTCATTATTTCTTGTTAGGTATTGTGTCTTTGACTATTAACCTAAATGTAATTGTTAAGATGCACAGGTTTTGTTAGCTGTAACGACATGTTGTTTTTATATAAGAAAGTCAGAGATACTAAGGAAATTGTCCAGACACTGTTCAATTAGACAATCTTCACAGTTGATGATAAGCAGCAGAATTTCTTCACATTGAGTATTCTATGTTCCATGGAATTCCCTCAATACCAGCAGGGTGTGAGGAATTAAGTAGCTTTAAGTTCCTGTCTGTGACTCTGTCTCAGATATTTCTCTTTATGATGGTATTATTGTTTATACAGAAAAATATTTTTGGAAATGTAAAAAGGTAAAGACACTACCTTAGAGTGGTATTGTATTTAGCCCTAATGTATCTATATGTCTCCTATCTTATAGTGCCAATAAAAATAAATAAATAAATAAAAGAGAGAGAGGAAATAAAAAACAGATTGTCAGGCTGGCTTTGAGCTCACTTTGTAGCCCAGGTTGGTCTGAAATTCACAACAATCCTCCTGCCTCAACCTCCTTCATTTCTTTTTAGAAATAGAACTACTGTTGCAAATTTTCTCCTTTCACTAGCTTAAATAATTCTTAGTCCATCCCACCTCCTTACACATAGTTTAGTATATTTAATAGCATATTTTTGAATACATATCTTAAATTGCATGTGAGATTTTTTTAACTTTCATTCTTTCCAAATACTAAGCTTGACTTAAATAGGGAAATAGAAAAACTTTAAATGTTTTTTTTAAATCTATCACTTTCCTTTCCCTTATGAGGTGATTTTTGGAAACTGGTCTGGGAATTATGAAAACCAATGGGGAAATAGTTACATTTCCTGAGAGCAACTGTGTCCTCCTTTGTCTCCCCCTCTAGCTAAGATTTGTTGCTGCAGGCATCTGTATAGCTGACACCCAAATGCCAACTCTGCTTTGGTTCGGACGGAAATGATAGAAGGGATGTTTGAGGGGGGTGAGCGAGACGGAGGTCCACTGCACTGTGTGTTCGCCCAACACTTTCTCTTAGCTTTTATTGCAGTACTGTACTTGAAAATTTTGCTCACTTTTGAAAATGACTTCTTAGTGTGAAATATTTAAAAGAGAAAATATGTCCAGTTATCACATTATTTATTTGATATCCAGAAGATTTAAGTTTTCATATTAGATAGCTGTCTTTCCTTCAAAGAAGGACGTAGCAGAATTAGAAATGTCACCCTTCGTCAAAAGTCATCTGGGAAAAATTTGGCCACATCAGCTTTCTGACAGTAATTTCTGAGCTCCAAAATCGAGTCCTCAGTGTCCTCCCACATGACAAAGCATTGCGGTTGTTTCCTACAGCGAAAGTAGGGAAAATCAAAATACATACATAACAAATAATCATAAAAAATAAAAATTTGAAAGATATAATAGCATCTCTCTTGTTAAAAATAATAATAATAACTTAAGGAATTTCTCTGAATATATTTTGAAGGACAGAGAAGAATAGTGCCAATACTCTAAGTTACTTTATCTATTAATAAATTGGGATGATTTACCTATATTTAAGAGCTTTTCTTTGTCCAAATATATAATTATTCATACATCATTAATTTCTCCTATTCTGGTTACAGATGGCAAAACAACAATACAAGCTGTTCCATTTACAAACATGAAACAAGTCTCTTTATTTTGCTGATTTTCAGGAGCTTCAAATTCTGCAAAAATATCAGCATCCATTTTCATTTATGCAACACATTATAAGTCAACTGCTTGTTTTATGGGGAAATATTGAATCTGTAGATAATTTGTGAAGAGTTCTCATTTTAAAAACACTATATTTTACGGTTAATGAACATCTGTTTTTATCTTTATAAGTATTTTGATCTTCAACTTCTCTCTTGCTTTTTCATTTTCTTTTCTGTACTGCACACTGAACCCAGACCGTTTGTGCTGAGGTACATCCCACCTGCTTTATACATTTATTTGAAATGATGCTTTGTACATTTACGTGTGATCTTCCTGCCTCACTCTCCCAGAATTCTGGGAGTGGAGCCATGTGCACCAGGCTTTACTTGCCTTTAGATTCTTTCAGTAATATTTGTAATTGTCAGGATAATAAAAAATTAATTTTTTCCTAATGATTTCATTCTTAATGTTAATATTATAATTTTTACTTAATTTTGATTTGGGATTGTGCCCTACTGGTTTTAAAAAATGAACTGATTTTTTAATCTTGATCTCATCTCTCATCTCCTATAAGCTTGCTGAACTTCCTACTAATTGTAATAGTTACTGCTGTTGAGTTCGTCTTTTCTACAACTTATCTGTTTTCCCTATTTACAAGGCTCCCTAAGTTCTAGTGCTCTCTTTTCTTCTACTTAGTCTCCCTAATTAAAACACTTAGCAGAAGCCCAAGGGGTATGCATATTCTCTCGTACTGCAAGGTGAAAATACTGAAGTTTTTTTTTTCATTATACATGATATTAGCTGTGAATTCTCCATGAATTTCTATTATCAAATTGAGCAATTTTTTCTAAAATTTCAGATTGTTCCATGTTTTTATTTCTATACTATAAAGAACTTTAATTTTTGTTAAATACTTTCTCTACATGATTGTAGATAAAGCAAATATAAAGTTGTTAGAGAATAAAATAAAGTTATTAAAGTATCAAATGCTGTGTGCTTGTTAAATCTGAAATAGATGCTGGCCTGTTGCAGGAAAGCAAGGTCTATGTGTGGGGAGTCTCTTGAAGAGGACCACCTTCCTCCAAGCAAAGATGGGATCATCTCTGTGTTTTCATGGTCAGTGCTGCTAGAAGAATGAGTGCAAATGGTCAGGTCTGAGATTACCGCGACCATGATTTGGCCATAAGCCGTGTTGTTTCTCCAAATATACAGAAATATCTCCTTGTAAAAACAAAATGACCTAATTATATTGTTTGTAATGTTTTGTGATTTTAGTTAAATTGAAATGTTGAAGTAAATGAGCAATAAGCAAACCAGTGTGTATTCAGGAGCATATTCTCTGAAAAGCATATTTAGCATTTCACATCATCTCATTTCTTTGTCTTTTCTTATCATTCATTAGCTTTCAAATATTCATAAGCACATACAGTAGTGAGACACTGTTACAACGTGATGCTTTCAGCCCATTTTGTTAGAGTTGATCACATCTTGGAAGCTGAATCTTCTGTGGTGGGCAGCTCAGTACAATTCTAGGTATTTCATTGGACTACATTGTGAGGTATAGTTTTTCTGCTTCATTTATAAAATATGGCTGGAGTAAGCAAGTGCATTTTTCTTTATACATAATTGATATATCATTCAAATTTTATGATGAAACATTCTACAAAGTATTCTCCAAGAGTCCGTGTTGCATGTGTGTTTATCAGAGTAAAATCAGATCATTTTTAAAGAGTAAAAGCACATAACAGACTGATAGACTTTAGTTGTTAATTTACCTGAGTTTGTTGTATTCCTAAATTCCAGAGTCAGTCCCGTTCTTTTAAATACATACCATCTGTCATTGTTATTTTTAATGTGTTTCAAAATCTCTACAATGATTATGCTATAAGAGGTTTGAATGCATTCAATTATCTCAACATATAACAAAGAAGTGTTATACAAATATATATCTAGGGATTTATCATTTTTTTAATTTTATTTATTATTTTTATTCTTGTTTCAGAACCTTTGTTTGTTTATTCCCTCATTTTTATGGCTGGCTCAGCCCGCCCCGAGGTCAGGGCTGGCGCAGCATATGGTGCCGGGGATCGAACCGCGGTCCCTGAAGCCGCCCAAGCTTCCCCAAGCAGGCGCTTTAGACCACTGAGCCATCCCGCCGGGCCCCGGATTTATCATTTTTAAAGTCAGCAGCACAAATAATATAATAGATTTGTTCTACATGCTTGGATTCCACTTACGTTGCTCTTACCTGTGTATAGTTAATTATTTATTACTAGTGCATACGCATACATGCACATGCTTGCATTATGTAACATATCTCTATATGTATGTACATGAGTAGGGACAAAGTAAAACGTGAAAGTGCATTTACTTCACAAGCTCCTGACATTGGCAAGCTTGCTGGGTTGCTGTTACAGTTATTTTTTCACCATAGGTTGAGATTTAGAGTGCTGCATTTCTTCTCGCATGTTTTAGAAAATGACTGAAATTATACATGATTTGAACAAGATTGCCTCATTCTAGTCAATACAGAAACATGTAATGACAGCAGATTTTCATTGAAATCAACTTAGTGTAATTTTTTCTGCAAAAAGCTAGAAATTGGAAGCTTAAGTAAATCAAAATTAACTTTTCAATTTTTCACTGTTATATTCATAAAAATATAGAATTCTTGAGCTGCACGAAAAGAATAAGGAACTCTGATTTCCTAGACTTACAAAATTTTAAAAATGCAATCTTAAATGAATGTTTTTACTGAAACAATTATTTCTCTTTAACGTTTCTATAAATAAATGTATGTAAGAAACAGCATGTTATATTAATACTTGCCCATAAATGTTATGATTTTAACTGGCATAGAAAAAAATATAAAAGTTCTAGAGGTACACTTTTAAAGAATTGTTCATAATTTTTGTAATGTATTAATTCTATTCATATTAACAATTCTGATGTCATACAATATATAGTGGTAAGATGCTGTAAATAAGAGATGAAACCTCTTAACTATGCACTATGCTATTACAAAGAAAACTAATTCTATTCTTTTCTTTCTTTCTTTCTTTTTTTTTTTTTGTATTTTTTAGGGAAGGATCTGCACCATGTTTAGGGCCTCACTTCTAAATCAGATTTGTAGTGATCCACCTGTTAACAGTCTCCCAAGAGCTGGGATTACAGGTATGCACCACCACGCTCAGTCTCAGTTGCCATCTCAGCGTGCCCCAGGTGTGGGGCTGGCATGGCAGGCCCAAGGATCAAAACACTGGCCTTGTACCTTGTCCCTTGCACCTGCTTACAGGAGCTTTAATCCACTGAGCTATTTGGCCAGCTCTAAGAAAATTAATTCTTATCTATTAAAAATTGTGGTACTATTGATTAATTTTGACATAGAATTTTGACTTAGAAATTAAACTTTTTTAATATATACTGTTCTGTCAAAATTTCTAACTTTGAACTGAAATCATCATTCACGTATAAGTCTACAAACATACACACACACACAAACACACACACAGATGTACTTCAATAATGTTCTTATAACATACATATATAATTTATAAAATAAGTATTTTATAAATATATATGTAATTAACACAAGCTTGTGTTTTAGGTGATCAAATATATAATGTGTTTTAATTTTTAAAAATGTCATTAAACCTTCACCAGAGTTCAGCATCTCCTGCCAGTACCACAAACATCTCTTCATAACACAGATTTTGGAATAGTCTGTAGAACAGGCCTACCAAGTTGAAGCACTGTTCTTTTTGTCATCTAAAAATAGAGTAAAGCATTAGTGAAGAAAATTAATAATTCTGGTAGATTCAGAAGATTGTACATTGACAGGAATTGTAAAGCATTTAAGTAAAATTTATCATATTGATGTAGGGAAAAAAGATTCAACATTTGATGTACTAGATGTCAGACACAAAGTGTACATGGCCAAAATTGAAGAATAAAGTCTAAGAAAAACTGAGTTAGAGTAGGAAAATAAACATTCAGACAGCTTCTGAGAGACAAGGGGACCTGAAAGTGGGTTGTCCATATCTTAGAGAACATTTAATAGTGCAACATCACCAGGTTTACACAAGATCATTAGATAGGTATAACATGGGTCAAAACTATAACCAGCTTGTAAAATTACGAATGTAGCTGCTCAGGTAATATTAATCCAGTGAGAAGGCAGGCAATGTAGCAATCATACGTGGAAAGAACAGAGACCATTGTAGGAAGGGATAGATCAGAAGGTCCTGCTCACCCACCTGGATGACTTGTTTCTGTCTAAACTTTATTGACCAGGTGATAGCAATTACAGCATGATCTTCCATTTATGTATTATCCTCTGGGGAGTGGTACAGGCCTTTGTTATTCTGTCTTTAACTTGAGGCCTGGCCTTCCATAGATGCTTGTTCAGCTACCATTATAATGTATTCTCATCCTCTGTACTGACTCACTTGAGGGTCTAGCTGTATCTGGCTACCTATAATGTTTCTACATATGCTAGTTTTTGATAATAATATGACATTTTGTTTACAGATGGAACATCCTAAAAGTTTTCTAAAACATGTACAAAATTCATTAGGGTAATATTCAAAACGCCTTTCACATCCTTCAACAAAAGGCAAAGCACCTGAGTGGTCAGTGGCATAAAATAGGGGAAAATGCTAAAATCAAAACCCATAAGATTATTTTTGATTCAAATTATGCAGACCTTTCCATGAGCATAGATTGTGAAGTATAGAGAAATCATATAATAAGTACAGAAAGAAGAACTCCATACCACAGAGCCATGGTTGGTTTGGAACCAACCAGAAAGGATTTCCACATTAGAGCAGCCAAGTTGGTTTGGGACCAGCCAGAGGGAACTCCACAGCATAGCACCAGGAGCAATTTAGGATTGCTGAGAAGAATTCCACAGCAGAGCAGCTGTTTCAGCTTGAGCCTGGCCATGGAGGAACTCCCCAGCAGTGTGCCCAGTAGGAAGAAATGAAGCACAGCAGCCAGATATAAGACAGGCTCAGCTACATGAGTTTGACGGTGGTAGATCTGACCCAGTAAGCTGAAGCACACTGCTAAACTCTGACCTACACTAGTATTCCCAATCTCGGAGACAGGTAACTGGGATGAACTAGTCTGTCTGGCAGACTCCAGGTTCATCAAGGGAGGTAACCAGATGGAACTTAGGGGAACTAATTTAAGTACATATTCCAATTTAATATATGCTTAGCTATGCAATGAGAATGTTTAGCCTTATGGTTTAAAACATAAACTTATTAGATACAAAAGCTTGTCAATTGCTAAATCTCATCACTCATTATTAGTGCTGGTACGTGTAAATAGAAAACTGTAGCTGCTTTAACCACGTGATATCTCTTGAGAAGTAATATTGGTAGATACTTAGGTAGTAACTCAACCAAAGCTGTAAGCCAAAGGTAAGAGGAGAACGCTATACAAAATGTCAAAGAGAAGGAGCAAAATGCATTCTCAGACTCCAAGCCTATCCAGAACAAATGCAGGTAATACTAGCATCGAAAAAGTAAAGACATAGCTACAGAAAGGTATAGAGGAAATCAGATCAGAAATGATCTCTTAAGTAATAAAAAAAAAAAAAGAATGATAAGTATAATGGAAGGAGAAACAGAGAAAATGTTAGAGGAGAATAGAAAAATGGTGCAAACCTTGAATGAGCAATATACAAGAGAAATAATTGACCTTGAAGGGCTAGGTCCAAAATATTGGCTATCCTTATAGCCCTTCTTTTTCTCCAATTGTCGGTCTGTTAACTTACTTTCTCAACCCTCCAGCAGAAAAGCTTTGTGATACTATTACTCTATAACATAGGTACTGGGCTTATCATCACTGGCTTTCTGAGTATCAAATATCTTTGACTTAGCTTGTAAATGATATTTTCTGACCATCATTGATATTCTAATAACTTTCCATACAAGGTGATATAAGCAGTTACACAATTTTGACACAGATATTTGGAAATTCAAGGAAATACAAAATTGTAGCCTGTCAAGAATATGGTTTTTGGCACAGTCTCTTATTTTCAAGTACTACTCTTGAGAGAATGACAGTAACTGAGTTTACACCAGGAGCAGTACATATCAAAAAGACAAGAGTGACATGTATTCCAAACATGGTTTTAGCATTACATTGTGCTATAGTCAATATGCTGAACCTTTTGAAAGTTCTTGAGACCAATATCTGATTCATCCTGTGTACATAAGTGTATGGTTTTGCTATTGATGTTTTCTGCTTTGTCTGCTTCCAGTCACTTCGTTGTTTAATCCATAACACATTCAGCTGTGTTATGCCCTTAAGTTCTTGTTTTCTTCTTTAAAGTTCTTATATTAGGGAGACTATATGATATTTACACA
>PVJA010049272.1:0-13776 GCA_004027025.1 Myocastor coypus
AAGGCCCAAGAGGCCAGGCGTGGTGACACATGCCTGTAATCTCAGCACTTGGGAGACTGAGGCAGGAGGATCAGTGAGAGTTCCAGACCAGCCTGGGCTACAAAAATGAGCTCAAGGCCAGCCTGAACTGCATAGCGAGACCCTGCCTCAAAAAGACAAAAAAAAAAAAAAAAAAAAAAAAAAAAAAAAAAAAAAAAAAAAAGACAAAGAAAAGAAAATGACAAATACAAAGATATGGAAGCACAAATGGGCCTGAAATAACTGTCAAATGACCAGAAATAGGGGCGACAGGACTTGTTCCTTCATAGTCAGACTGTAAAGGTAGGCAGGATCCTACCTTGCATTTCCTTCTGGCTGGGATTACAGTTGGTGGTGTGTTAGTCAATTGTCCATCTCTGGGGCAAAATGCCTGGTATACAGAGCCCAAAAGGGGTAGGGAGAGATTGATTTGGGGGTCACAGTTTTAGAGGTTTCATTGCATGGTTTGCTGGCTTCAAGGCAGAAGCACCAGAATGGAGGAGCGTGGTGGAAGAAGGCTTCTCAATGCCTGTCTCCTGAGGAGGAGGTGGGGCAGGATAGGCCAGCAGAAGAAGGGCTGGGGATAAGAACACACCTCCCCCCATACCCTCCAGTCACCACCTCCTCCAGCCAGCCTCCCACCCACCCAGCATTTTCAGCTATGGACTCATCAATAGATCAATCTTCTGATGAGATTAGAGCCCCCACAATCCAATCACCTTCCAAAAGCCCTATCTCTAAATATATGGGCCTTTTGGGGAACATTTTTGATCTGAACCATAACATGATGGAAATCAAAGGTTTTTAAGCAAGGGAGTGTTCTATTCAGATTGCATCTTGGAAAAACAACTGATTCTTCCTCTGTGGCTCTTCCATCTCTGACATTTTAAATTCTAAAGTAGAGAAGTCTTATTTAACATTGCTACTAGGTTGGTTAGTCAAAGACAGTGAAAGTAGGAAATCATAAAAAGTACTGCATATGTATTCAGCATTTTATTCCAACTTTGAGTATATCAGCGCTTAACTGCTTACTAAGCTTTGGGTAGAGCACCAGGACCTTCCCTACAGAGTGAGGCCTTCTATTCTTGACTAAATACAGTCATCTATGAATTTCAGCTTCAGCATCTTTAAAACAGAACAAGAAACTTAAACACTCTTATGAAATAACCTAGCACAGACAACATTGTTAGTATTACTTTCAGGTTTTCTACGTGATAGTGTAACAGCATAGCTCTCCATCTAGGATATTGGGGTTCAAATACTGATTGTACTATTTCCTAGTGTGGACAAGTTGCTCAGCTTCTTTGGACTTCAGTTTCCTCTGTACCCCACAACTGAAACTTACTGTGAAGATTAAATAGGTATTTTATGTAAAGCATAGAGTAGTGTCTGACATGTAGCAAACATTCAATAAATGTTAACTGGTTTCTCAGTGTCCCACCTACTCCAAATCAACATCATAAAATAGCGTTTACCTTTATTAAATCTTCTCAAAACATTGTATTTAGTGCTCTGAGGAGCAACAACCCTCTTTTGCACCATGGGTTGATGCTATATTTAATTAAGTTATATAAGTACAGCATTACTATGATGGAAACATGCAGACTTGGAGACAGTCACAATGGCTTATGTTCAACTGGCACAAGAATGTGAGGATTTGAGAGTAACCAGCCAGCAAGAGACGTCTGAGTGCTGCAGCCACAGGCTAGTGTGTGTTACAGTGGAAATGCAAAGTCCCCTTGGCCCAGGCGGCCACATAGAGGAGGTCAAGTATGACCAGAACCTCTGCTCTACCCTGCTGTTGCAGCGGTGCTTTAATTTCACCAACTTCCAGCCCCTTCACTCTCTAAGCGCCAAAAAAGACAATGGTCCCTTGCATAACTTAAAGATAATACTAACTTTAAAATAAGTGCAGAAAAGTTAAATAAAGTTCTGGCTTTTCCCACAGTGATTATTTTGATGCTTCTTAAGAAATTCCAAGTTCTTTCCAAAAGAATGTCTCAGAGGCCCCTGCTGCTTCCTAGTGCCCCCAGGATGTGCTCCTCTGTTGAGTAACACTGCGCTACCTATTATGCATCGATTTCTTCCCAACCTCTCAGCCTCCTCTCAGAACCGGTTCCCTTCCTAGGAGGCCTAGACTTCTAGATCCATCACTCTTAGCTGTCATCTCTTGGAGGTAGGGATGTGGCGCAGTGGTAGAGCCCTTGTCGAGCGTTGGGGAGGCCTTGAGTTCAATCCTGATCAGAAAAAGATTGCTCTTAACTGTTCTCTTGATCAAATTGTTTGTCTCATTTCTTTTCATAAGACTCATCCAATGACCCCATAAATTTGGGATATATTGACTTTGAGGTGACTGCAGATTCATGGTAGAAACGTTCAGTAGGTGGTTGGACACAAAAGGTGGGCATGGTTGTGCACACTTACAATCACAGCACTCTAGAGGCTGAGGCAGGAGGATTACTGTGAGTTTGAGGCCAGTCTGGGCTCCATAAACAAGTTCAAGGCCAGCCTGCACTACATAGTGAGACCCTGCCTCAAACTCCCACACCCAATAAAACACATCAGCAACAGCAACCAGGAGGCTGAGGCAGAAGGATCATAATGAGTTTGAGTCCAGCCTGGGCTACATAGTGAGTCAAGACCTGCCTGGACTACAGAGACCCTGTTTTAAGAAACAAAATCTGAAAATCATGAGACAACATAAAGTAGATTATTGAAAATCCTCAACAAGTGGGATTCCATGCTAATAGCTCATATTCCCAATGAAGGGCACATAGGGTGGGCGAAGTAATAACTGAGCTGAAAACTCCAGACCACCATGTAAGGGGCAGGGAGTGACAGCTGCTGGTGAAAAAAGGGACATCTGCCTGTAAAGAAGCCTGGGTCTGCGGGGGGCAATTTCAAGAAGAAGGGATCACTGTTATCAAATGCAACAAAAGCAAAGTAAGATTAGGCAATACCTGCTGCCTAACTAATAGCTAGTCAATGCATATTTATTAATTGATTGGTTAGTCAGGATAAAAAGAAGACATTGATGATCTCTATTTTTTTTTGTTTATTTTATTTATTCTTTCATTTTTTTGTGGGACCAAGGCTCAAACACAACCTTGCACTTGCCAGGCAGGCACTTGTGCCATGGAGCTATCACCCTGGCCCGAACACTGATGATCTTAATGCTTTGATTTTGGTTTTTCTAACAGCAGATTGAGACCAGAAATAGTCAACTTGAAAGATAAAAGAACACTGGAGTGCATGTTGGGTTTGGGAGGTGACCGGCGGAGAAGAGCAGCCAGTAGAGGGTGGGTTAAGCCCGCAGCACTGTGCACAGACTGAGCTTCATTGCCCTGAGAGCGCTGGAAGTCAGCAGCCAGCATCAGCCTCACCTTGCCCAGCTCAAGTGCTGAAGGAGCTGGGGCTTTTATATACCGAACTCTCAGGTCACTGTCTGAGGACTTCTCTGAGAGGGCATGAATTCACTGGCATTTTTAGTGCACTGCTTGGGCAGCAAAGTGGACCCTGGCTGTCAGGGAAAGCCCTTAGCACACAAATGCAGGGATTTGGCACAGGAAGCCTGGTGGTCAGTGCAGAAGTAGGTAGAGGGCGTAGACAGGGCAGTCAGAGCACCCAATCTACTTGGCCCACAGTTTGAGTGGCAGAAGCTAGACCTCTACGGACTGATAGTAAATTGGAAATGAGAAGTAGAGAAAACAAACATAGGCAACTACCTGAAGATGTTTAGGTGAAAAAGGATTACAGATATATCAGTAGGCTGGCTCTGTACAGAGCAGGAAGGGCAGTGTGGTGGGAGATCACAACATCCCAGGGACATTTCTGGAGGAAGCTCACATTTCCTATTTTTAGTTTGGGTGAGAAGTAGCTGGACTGCTTCTTCAGGGTCATTCTTCAGCTTCTTTGGACCAGCACTGAGTGTGTCATTTACTAGGTGTCAGGTTCTGAGTTCTCCAGCTAAAGAAACCCTGCTCAGCAAGACTGTTCCAGCCACACACACCCAGCAGTGTTAAGGCAGGCGGGAACAGATGAGGAGTACAGCAGCAGACACTGAGGCCCAGGAGGACCCAGCTCAAAGGAGACCTTCTTCTGAGGGTGCACTCCTGGCCTCCCCTCTCATGGTGGCAAATTGCTTTGCTTTGGGTTTACAGGAGTAACCCTAAAAAGAAACCATCCTCTGACCTTCATCTAATAGGTAGCTCTTTACTTGATGTATGACTTTTAAAATTATTTTTTAGCACAGGGACCAGGGTTCAATCCTCTGTGTGCTGTACTGGCCCTGTCCCTGGGGCATGCTGAGATGGCAACTGAGACTGGGCGTGGTGGCACACACCTGTAATCTCAGTGCTTGGGAGGCTGAAAACAAGAGGATCGCTACAAGTCTGATCTGCATAGTACAGTAGGCCCTGTACTAAATACATTTTTCAAAAAAATCTTTAATTATTTATCTTTTTTAAAAGAATTTTTTAATTCTATTTTTAAATTTTTTTTCTTATTTCAGAACTTTTGTTTGTTTATTTATTTATTTTTATGGCTAGCTCAGCCTGCCCTGAGGGCAGGGCTGGTGCAGCATGTGGTGCTGGGGATGGAACTGCGGTCCCTGCAGCCACCTAAGCTTTCCTAAGCAGGCGCTTTAGACCACTGAGCCATCCTGCCAGGCCCTAATTATTTATCTTAATTTTATTTATTTATTTATTTATTTATTTATTTATTTGGTACAGCTCAGACTCATAGTGACCCTCCTGTCTCAGCCTTCCCAGCACTGGGATGTCGTGAGCCACCATGCCCAGTTTCAGCAGCTGGCTTGGCATGGGGCCGGTATGGAATGCAGTACCAGGAATCTAAACCAGGTTCACACATTTGCCAAGCAGGAACTTAGACCACCAAGGTATCTCCCCGGCCCAGATGTCGGTCTTTTAGATAAAGTGTAAGCTCTCAAGGACAAGGGCTGTATCCATCTTAGCGCTGTCCCTCATGCCTGGCACCTAGTCAGTATTCCATAAATATTTGTCCAGTTAGAATGCTTAAGCCAAGAAAAAGATAAAGCTGGGATTTTTATCCACCAAGAAGTAGTTTTCTTAAAGATAATGAAATTTAAATTTAAGGATCCCTTTTAATATATGTGCTGTGGCAAAGAACACTAAAGGTCCCTTACATGTGTAGACACTTGTCAGGAGCCTGGGAGGAGTGTCAGCTTTTATTTTCTTTAATGCTGAGGATTGAACTGAAGATCTGGCACATGCTCAGCAAACATGTGGCTTTGTAATGGCCCCGAGTGTTTTGGGGATCTGATTCAGGGGAAGTTGGGCTGTGAATATATCTAATTTATTTGGGTTTAGTAGGATCTCATACTGTGGCTCAGTCTCTTCTGAGCAGAGCTAACATACTGCTGGCTGTCCTGGTATAGATGTGGTCCTGGGTGCTTGCCTGGCAAGTGCAAGGTCATGAGTTTGAACCCCAGTCCCGCAAAAAAAAAAAAAAAAGATGTCCTGGGAGAGCTGCTGCCACCCACTATGCCAGCTCAGGCTTTCAGGACAGGAGGCACACAGCTGGAGCTTATGGAGGACAGGAATGTGTCCCGTAGCATTCTGCAGTAGAAGACAACCAAAGCTTAAGCTATGTGGATTTAGAAATGAGTTATCACACATGTAAAATTGTAAGTGGAAATTTTGGCTCTTACTGACCCTGGGCAAAATGAAGCCTGTCATCTATCAGAAACATACTTGTTATTCAGTGTCTTAAAATCTTTTCTCATTGTTGCAATCCAGTGAGCAACACACAAAGTTAATGGAAGGAAGAAAGGCTTATTTTGTTGTTGTTTGTTTGTTTGTTTGTTTTGTGGTACCGGGATTGAACTTAGGACCTTGTGCTTTTCAGGCTGGCATTTAAGCTGCTGAGCTTTCTTCCTGGCCTCAAAGGCTTATTTTGTTTTTGTTGTTGTTGTTTTTAAGAATTTATTTTATTTATTTTTTTTTTTTCCTTGTTTCAGAACCTTTGTTTATTCACTCATTTTTATAGCCTGCTCAGCCCACCCCAAGGGCAGGGCTGGCGCAGCATGTGGTGCCGAGGATCGAACCACAGTCCCTGAAGCCACCCAAGCTTTCCCAAGCAGGTGCTTTAGACCACTGAGCCATCCCACCAGGCCCCTCAAAGGCTTATTTTGGCTCACAGTTTGTAAAGGTCTCAGTCCATAGTCAGCTGTTTCCAAAGCAGGGTGGCTTAACCAAGGGGCATCACAGAGGAGAAACAGTTCATGGCAGGCAGGAGGCAGCCAGCAGTGAAGTAACAAGCAGCAAGCAACAGCAGCATCCCTCCTTCTATCCTTCACGTATATTCTATCCAGGCTCAAGTAGCACTTGCACCTGTGTGGGGCACCCTTAATCCTAGCATCAAACCATTCATCCCAGCATCACATCCTTAAATTAATTCCAACATCACACATCCTAGATCCAGCCACTTCTGGAAAGCCCCACCCATTGCCCCATGAGGCTTTGGGTGAGGCATCTAGATAAAGCCGTAACACACAGTGTACACAATCATAAATGTATTTGCGGGGCTGGGAAGATAGCTCAGTAGAATAAGCATTTGCCTGGGAAGCTCAAGGGCCTGAGTTAAATCCCTGGTTCTGCAAAAATAAATAAATAAATATAAGTAAATGAATAAATGTATTTGCATTATATGCTTATTCTTTAAGGGAATCAAATGAAGTAGAATTTTTAAATTCCTGTGTTTATAGGGCATAACCCTGTAGCAGTACTCATAATAATACATCCTTAGGTACAATTATATATTTCACACATTTCCAAAATATTGATGTTCCCACAGATAACATAAAACTCCTGATATGCCACTATGACAAGGACATCAATAATAAACTGGTAAACAAATGTCAAAAAGTTGAGAAGTCAGGAAAAGCTTAAAATGCCCTAGAATCTTGCACTTCCTATATGAAAGAAGCTTGGCAAAAGTTTCACAAATCTCACAATGGTCTTAAAAATGTATAGTGATAAGCACTGTTGAAGGTAAAATACATTTCTCTAGACTGTCACTAGTGAATACATTTTGGTCAACAATGGTAAAAGAGGGCCCAGGAGGATGGCTCAGTGGTCTAAAGCGCCTGCAGGTGGCTGCAGGGACCGCGTTTCAATCCCAGGCACCACATGCTGCGCCAGCCCTGCCCTCAGGGCAAGCTGAGCTGGCCATAAAAATAAATAAATAAACAAAAGTTATGAAACAAGAAAAAAATAAATAAATAAATTTAAAAAAAAAAAGCAATGGTAAAAGAAAGACTGAATTATCTTCCTATTTTCTTTATAGAAATGAAACTTCATGGGGCCTGGGCGGGATGGCTCAGTGGTCTAAAGTGCCTGCTTGGAAAAGCTTGGGCGGCTTCAGGGACCGCGGTTCGATTCCCCGGCACCACATGCTGCACCAGCCCTGCCGTCGGGGCAGGCTGAGCTGGCCATAAAAAAGAGTGAATAAATGAACAAAGGTTCTGAAACAAGAAAATAAATAAATAAAATAAAAAATTAAAAAAAAAAAAAAAAAAGAAATGAAACTTCAAAATTGTTCTTCCTATCAAGGGTCAAAAAAGTCTGTGCCCCAAGACTGTAGCAGCACTTAGCAGTGTACCAGTTTTGACAGTTATGTTATTAAAAAGTTATTGTGATATTTATGGTTTCCCTCAACTTTTAAACTTTTGTAAGTTGTGACATCCTTTATCATTCCAATAAATACTCACTTTGAATCTTAATTTTTTATTTGTAATTTGTCTTTTCTTTTTGGAGAGAGCCTTATAAACTGTATATGCCAGGGGCCCGGCGGGATGGCTCAGTGGTCTAAAGCTCCTGCTTGGGAAAGCTTGGGCGGCTTCAGGGACCACGGTTTGATCCCCAACACCACATGCTGCGCCAGCCTTGCCTTCTGGGCGGGCTGAGCTGGCCATAAAAATGAGTGAATAAACAAACAAAGCTTTTGAAACAAGAAAAAAAATAAGTAAAATTTAAAAACATTCTTATAAATTGTATTTGCCAAACCTCAGGGCCCCAAAACATGGATCAAACCCATATCTTCCCTTTATCTCCTAGCCCCAAGTGGTTTCAGATGCAAATAAATAACATCTTTTTTAAGTGGTACAAGGGACCCAGCCCAGGGCTTCTATGGTAGTTTACTTCTTCCTTAGCAGTGTGGCTGCCTCTGGAATGGAGGCAGAGTTGGGTAGCAGAAGAAGAGGGTCACAGTTGTGTAGAATTCCACCGAGCTGTGTCCTCAGCCCTTTTAGTTTGAGACAGATGGCTGAAGTAGTCAGTGGTCTAAGCACCTGCCTGGCCAGCACCAAGACCCAGATTCATTCCCTGGCACTGCATGCCGTTCTGGCCCTAGAACCTGGGTGTGCTGTGCCTGCCACTGAAACCAGGCATGGTGGCACACACTTGTCATTCCAGCACTGGGAAGGTTGAGACAGGAGGACCACTGCAAGTCCTTGCTGCTTAGGCAGACCTTGTACCAAATAAATAAAAGATTAAAAAAAAACAAAACAAAACAAAACTAATTTGAGACAGTTTCACTACGTTGTTCAGGTAGAATTGAACTTGTGCTCCTCAACCTCTCTCAGTACTGGTATTATGGACATGAGCCACCATGCTGACTGATACTGTTTATAGACTGGTTTCCATACTGACATTTTAGTTTTCTCCTAACCATTTTTTTTTTTTTTTTTTTTTTTGTGGTACACGATTGAACCTAACCTTGTTTTACAGTTTACAAAACATTGAATTTCCAGAATTCACCTGAAGCTAAAGACCACTTTCTTCATATTCACTTTTGAAGTTTGAATTTTACTGAGTCCCAATTCTTGATTCTTTTTTTTTAATTCTTTTTCTAATCTCTCAATTTTAAAGTCACTTTCATCCAAGGCCCCAGTGATAGGTTACTTCTTCCTTAGCAGTATGGCTACCTCTGGAATGGAGGCAGAGTTGGGTAGTAGAAGAGGAGGTTTGCAGTTGTGTAGAATTCTAATTTGAGGACCTTTTGTGGGATTGCCTCCTACTTGGCTCTGGTTTGGATAGCTTGCAGAGGGCAGAAATGTGAGTGGGAATGGTGTCTGAGGCACAGCTGAAGAAAGCAGTGGCTTTTACCTTGGAAGAGGGGAATTCCTGCTGGAGACCTCTACCAGAGGCTCTCAGCACAATGAATTGTATAACAAACCTACTCAAGACCCAGTGCCAGCGGGGCTTGGCGCCGCACATCTATAAGCTCACAACACTGGGAGACTGAGGTAGGAGGACTGCAAATTCAAGCCCCGCCTGAGCACTTTAGATGTTCAGTGAGAGCCTGTTTCAAAAGAAAATATTTAAAAGGACTGTGGTGGCTGGGAAGACAGCCCAGAGGTCTAAGTACCTAGAAAGAGCAAGGACCTGGGCTTCATCCCTGATACCACAGACCATCCCTGGCCCCTGGGCATGCTTTGCTGGCCCCCAAAACCAGGCATGGTGACACAGCCTGTAATCCCAGTGCTGGGAAGGCTGAGTCAGGACAGTAACTAGGAGTCAGAACTGTATGTGTAGTGAGATCCCATATTCAAAGAATAAAAATTTAAATTTAAAAGAAAAACATACAAATAAAAGGACTGAGGATATAGCCCCCTATGAAGACCCTAGGTTTAATCTCCAGTGCTACCTAATCTAAACAACAAAACAAAACTCCTAATTATGTGGTCAATATTATCTCTTGAGTGTACAGATACATGGATCCACTGAGA
This sequence comes from Myocastor coypus, assembly GCA_004027025.1. Classification (NCBI taxonomy): domain Eukaryota; kingdom Metazoa; phylum Chordata; class Mammalia; order Rodentia; family Myocastoridae; genus Myocastor; species Myocastor coypus. The sequence continues at coordinate 9,788 of PVJA010049272.1, forward strand.
TGCATCTGATGTAGGTTGGATTCCGATGGCTGCTCCCAGCTATGGGCTGGGTCCAGGTCTGCCCCACGTATCTTTTATTGTCCTCGAACCAGCAGCTGCTGGAAGCGTATTCTTCTCTTGGTGGAAGGCAGGAGCAAGAGAGACCATGGCCAACTGTGCACCCACATTTCAAGCCACGACTTGAGTTGTGTTTTCTAACATTCCACTGGTCAAAGGAAGTCCACTAGCCAAATCCTAAGTCAAGGAGTAGAAAAATTACTCCATTGTACTTGGAAGACAAAGCAAGCCTTATGGGCAAGGCACATCGCTGGGCCAGGGAACATGGAGATGGGGGACTGAGGGGATGAGTGATTTGGGAGCAAGGTGTCATAGCAAAGAAAAAGAAGCTTTCCTTGCTTCTTGGTTGTATATTCAACCCCATGCAATATCCTCCTTCACTGCTCTTAACAAAACCACTGTCTTTCTTCTTTTGCCTCATTATGCCTAGAATCTGCTTCCTCCTCTCTACTCACACAGAACTGCTTGCCTAGGTTGCTGCTGCGTCTGCTAGCTACTCCCCTTGTCTCCGCTCTCATCATTTCCCAATTCATCACCCAAAGAGGTGGCAGCTATTACCAGTATCTCGTCAGCATCCACATCATCATTATTGTTATCTATTTCACATGGCATTTACTGGTTTATGGGCCCAGCTTCTGCGTTAAACTTAGAGTTTCTGGATGGCAAGAACTGTGGATTTTTTTCCCCCTAACTTTTGAAGCCTTGGCATCCTTCTGCAGTGGGTCTGACACATAGTAAAACTTCAATAAGTTAATATGAAAAGAGGAAGCAAAAAAGGAAGATGGCATTCCAATTTAAGTCTGCATGACATTAAAGCCTGTACTCTTCCTGTGCTACCTTAGTATATCCTGAGGCACAGATGCGTGGCTGATAAAAATAAAGATAAAGCTCAAAACTCCCACTGCTACACCAGTGGAAAAGCAGGCTACTAGATCTAGATTAACTAAAAGTTCTTTCTCCATAATCATAATAATCCTTATTAATCCCAATTCTTTGCAAATGGAAAAATCTAGAAGCCATAAAAAATGTAAATGGACATAAGCACATTAAACATATGGTATGATGCTCAGCTTACTCTTAGAGAAATGTGTATGCTTTATTTGTTTATAGGATGTTATTAGCAACTGACTGAAATGGTTTTTAACGTTTTGTACTGGTAAAGGCTATGAAAAGATACTTTCACAAATTCTGCTCTTGAGAATGCAAATTGGTTCAACCTCTATACAGGGCAAATTGGCAATATTTATCGGCTCTTTCATCCCTGATATACAAAGGTCTCAGTATATCTTCTATTATTAGAGGAAAGGCAAGATGCTGAAAGAAAATGGTGCTATGCTTTGTGTGTGTTATGGGAAGAAAACCAGATATACATTTATGTTGTTACTGCTCAGACAAGCTCTTGAAAGATATACAAAAAGGATAAATAACACTTGCCTTTGGTTGGGGGAAACCTGAGCTGGAGAACAAGGGTCAAAGGAAGGTTTATTTTTCATTATGTATTTTTTATTTTTAAGAACTTTATTCCATATAGAATTGCTTAGATTTCAAAAGTAATATAAAAGAACAATGAACTGGAAAACATTTATACCACATAATTTGACAAAGTGTTCATTTCCTTAATATACAAATTTATAAGTAAGTTTTAAAAAATTAATAGAGAAGGAGAAGTCAGGAATATAGACACAAGTTTCAGGAATAAATGCAAATGACCAGTAGTCATATGAACAATGTGCTTAAACACTATCGAAGATTAGGAAAATCAGAAGGAATCCTATGGAGAATTGAACTCTATTATTAGATGTGGTTAAATAGAGAGTGAGTGACTAATTATTAAGATTAATGAGGGGTTTCTTTCAATCATCTGATAAGGGAAAATTTCCAGCATTTGAAGAAAACAATTACTTCCAATCCTTAACATTTTTAATTCTTTTTTTTTTTTTTTGGTATTTTTATTTTTATTTTTTTTAAGAATTTTTAAATTTTATTTATTTATTTTTTCTTGTTTCAGAACATTTGTTTCTTTATTCACTCATTTTTATGGCCGGCTCAGCCCGCCCTGAGGGCAGGGCTGGTGCAGCATGTGGTGCCGGGGATTGAACTGCAGTCCCTGAAGCCGCCCAAGCTTTCCCAAGCAGGCGCTTTAGACCACTGAGCCATCCTGCCGGGCCCCTGTATTTTTATTTTTATTTTTATTTTTTTTTATTTATTTATTTTAAAATTTAACAATGGTTATATTACATATTTTCATCATTGAATCAGTTTATATTAATAGACATAGGTATATAAGATTGATCAAACAATTAAACATTAACACTTTCAATAGACATTACTTTTTTTTTTTAAACAGTTGACACACTCCATATTGTCCTCACAATAGTTATACAGAGCACAGGGTATGGGCATGACACACCTTCCAATTGATATTGGTAAGGAAAGAAAAAAAAATTAGAGTTCTTATATTAGAGAGACTATACGATATTTACACGTGTAATATTTTTAATTCTTTATGGTACCAGTGGCAGCTGTTGATAAGGCCAAGCAAGCCAGCGGAAAGGATGGAGAAAGAAGAGAATAATGGGAGTTCACCTAGAAAGCTCCAAAACCTTGCAGATGGAAGAGAACTTGGAGTTCATTCTTCATTTTTATTTTTTTTTTCTTGTTTCAGAACTTTTGTTTGTTTGTTTATTTATTTTTATGGCCAGCTCAGCCTGCCCTGAGGGCAGGGCTGGCGCAGCATGTGGTTCCGGGGATCGAACCACAGTCCCTGCAGCTGCCTAAGCTTTCCTAAGCAGGTGCTTTAGACCACTGAGCCATCCTGCCGGGCCGGAGTTCATTCTTCAAACCCTCCCACCTAACACTTGCTCTCTTGGGGCAATCCCAGATCTGCTACTTAACAACACTGAGCAAGTTTATGAGTATCATTCATTCAATCAATAAGCATTTACAGGGCTGGGGAGATAACTTGGTGGTCTAAGCACCTGCCTGGCAAGTTCAAGGACCAGAGTTCAATCCCCAGTATCACATGTCATGCTGTCCCCAGAACCTCTGGTGTGCCGTGCCAGCCACAAAACCAGGCATGGTGGCACATACTGTAATCCCTGCACTTGGGAGGCCAAGACAAGAGGAGCACAGTTAGTCTAATATGCATAGTGAAACTTTGTACCAAGTAGATAAATAAATAATTTTTAAAAAAGCATTTACAGGGGCCTGGTGGGATGGCTCAGTGGTCTAAAGCACCTGCTTGGGGAAGCATGGGTGGCTTCAGGGACCGCAGTTCGATCCCTGGCACCACATGCTGTGCCAGCCCTGCCTTTGGGGTGGGCTGAGCCGGCCATAAAAATTAGTGAATAAACAAAGGTTCTGAAACAAGAAAAAATAAATAAATAAATATTTTTTTTTTTTTTTTTTGGTTATCCTTTTTTTAAAAATATTTTTTTTTCGGGGGCTGGGGAGATAGCTCCGAGGCACAAGTGCCTGCTGGGCAAGTGCAAGGTCGTGAGTTCGAACCCTGGTTCCACCAAAAAAAACAAACAAACAAAAAAATTTTTTATTGTTTAAATTTAACAATGGTTATATTACATATTTTCATCATCAGATCAGTTTAGATTAATACATATAGGTATATAAGACTGATCAAATAATCAAACATTAACCCTTTTAAATCAATATTACTTTTTTTTTTCTCTTTTCACCTTTCTTTTCTTTGAAAGTTGACATTGCATATTGTCCTCACAATCATTCTACAGAGTACAGTGTGTGGGCATGACCCACCTCCCTATTGATGTTGCTTAGAAAAAGAAAAAAAAAGGGGAGGGGGAAGAATATACTTCTCTTTGGACTAAGAGGAAGCAGATACATACACAGTCAAATGTTCTGCAATTGCAGTGGGCCACCAGTGAAGCTTGTGATGTTGGAGGCTATTGAATCTAAGC
>PVJA010049273.1:0-13824 GCA_004027025.1 Myocastor coypus
GTCCTCCTCCTCGTCCTCCTCCTCATCGTCCTCCTCCTCATCCTGCTCATCGTCCTCCTCATCTTCCTCCTCGTCCTCTTCCGCGTCCTGCTTCTCCTCCGCATCCTCCTCCTCCTCCTCGTCCTCCTTCTCGTCCTCCTCCTCATCGTCCTCCTCGTCCTCCTCCTCCTCTGCGTCCTCCTCCTCCTCCCGCCTCCCCCGCCTCTCGTCTCTTGCCCACCCCATCCCCCACCGCCCTGGTCCTCCCTTCCGCCCTGCCCCACGCTCAGCTCTGAGATCCCCACCCAGGCCCTCCCTTACAATTGAGCAGCTCCCCGCTTGCCCTTGCTTCTTTCCTTCCTCCCAGTCTCCATCGCGCCTCTTCACGGAGCCAAGGGTGACCCTGCCTCAGGACGTCTGTCCCAGCAGCTCCGCCTCCACCTCGGGGGCCTGCCCTTGCCTTCTGGTTTGAGGATGGAAGGCACCGCCTCACCTACCAAGCCCTGCAGGAAATGGCTCACCCTCTCCTGGGGCGTCCTCCTGCCCTCGGCCACCCACACCACCTAGAACACAGCATTCCCACCACGCCCAAGCCGAGGCTACTCCAGGACCTTTTTTTTTTTTTTTTCGTACCAGGAATTAGACTCACCGTCTCGCTCTTCAGGCTGAGCTCTGTCTCCCGGCCTGCACCCCAGGACGTGCCCGTGCACCTGCACCAGGCCTCTGTGCTGTCCTGAGTCAACCCCAAGCTGCTCAAGTGCTCTACCCTCAGTGCCCAGCCCCAGCTTCCTCTGTGGATTAGAGAGAAAAGCGGGGAAGACCAGGAAGGAATGAAACAGGCCAGGCATGCCCCCAAACACCCACGGCGACGTCCACAGCCCAGATGTGGACACCAAGGCCCAGGGCAGTCCAAGAGAATGGTCCAAAGCCAGCCCTGGCTGGAATCTCCACTTGGGCGCACCCTGCTCTCCTTCCTCCGCCCTGGTCGGTGGCCGCCTCGAGGGCCGCCCGCCCGGTGGGCCGCAGCCCCTGTTCTCATTCTGAGCAGGAGGAGGTCCTTCAGGGTTGCTCTGACGGGCAGACAGTTGTTTCATCGTAAGAGTAGCGTGTCCTCCTTTTAGAGAGCCAGGAAGATCAGGGAAGGAATCTGAGGCAGCACTCGCGTTGTGTGCCGTAGCTACAATCCAGAACCACCTCTGATAATACCGGGGTTGTTTCTACCTTTGCGTCTGTGCCATCTGTGTTTTGCTGCGTAATGCAGGCAGGCTGGGGGGTCGCAACGGCGCGCGTCATTCTCCTTTTCCCACGGCGCCTTCCCTCCCCGGTGCTTCTCCACACCCCTAGCACCTCTGTGCAAGCACAGCTCTTGAACGCGTTAAAAGCATTTGCTGCGTGCAGGGCCGGTTTCCCATGGGGGTCTCCGATCCACAGTTCACTGCATAGATGCGTTACCATTTATTTTTGCTTGTCTGTTTGTTTTATATATTTAATACAGGGTCTGCAGGGCCCACAGGGTCTCACTATATAGATCTGACTCACAGGAATTCTCCTGTTTTCAGGCTCCCAAGCGCTGGGATTACAGTCTCAATCGCAGTCTCAGCATGCCATAGGGGCGCGGCTGGCCCAGAGAGGGAGAGGATCTACAGTACTGTCCTTTATTTATCCTCTCTCCTGTGCTTGGGAACTTAAGTGGCTTTGACTATTCAATATGATAAACATTTATTTTTTTATTTTTTTTTTGAAATTTTTATTTTATTTTATTTCTTGTTTCAGAACCTTTATTTGTTTATTCACTCATTTTTATGGCCGGCTCAGCCCGCTCCGAGAGCAGGACTGGCGCAGCATGTGGTGCCGGGGATCGAACCGCGATCCCTGCAGCCGCCCAAGCTTTCCTAAGCAGGCGCTTTAGATCACTGAGCCATCCTGCCGGGCTCCGATAAACATTTCTTAATAAACTTTTGTGAGTAAAATTTCTTCCCACACTTGCAGAAGCAGTTAGGCTCCAAAAGTTACATATGGCTATGAACTGAATTGCATCGACCCCGACTTGCTTAGTAGAGCCCCAGGCTTCCCATGGGGGTTTTGGAAAGTAGCTGAGGTTAAATAAAATCAAGGTGGGATCTGATGCCACAGGACCGGGGTCCTTAGAAGAAAAAGAGGCGTAGTGGTGGTGCGTGCCTGTAATCCCAGCTGCTTAGGAGGCTGGGGCAGAAGGCTCACAAGTTCAGAGTTGGCCTCAGCAACTCAGTGAGACCCTGTCTCAAAAGAAAAGAATGAATAGGGGTTCAGGGTGGAGCTCAGTGGTGGGAGCTCCAGGGCTCAATCCCCCCAGAGAGGGAGGGGGGGTGGTGCTGATCTTGGAGGAGAAGCCGCAGCTGCAGATGCGAGCAGCACACCTCAGGGCTCAGCTCTCTGGCACCTTGATCTTGGACTTGTGGCCTCTAGCACCAGATAGGCAGAAGAACTTTTGTATTGTTTCCATGCTGCCTGTGGTGCTTCTTTGTGACAGCCCAAGCAGACAAAAACACTGTGGGCATGATTTGTGCTACACAGAAGCTCTGGTGGGTGTTGACATTTGTCAAAACTAAGAACTGCACACTTTAAATGCATGTATTTTACTGTATCTGGTTGTGTTTTGATAAAGCTATTTTTTAAAGTAAATATCCGTGGTTAGACTTAGCTGCATCTACTATCAGCTCGGTGAGCCCTTGCCACCAGTCAGAACATCTGGGGACCCTGCAGGATGTCCCCTGGGCCCTCCTTATCTGCACAAACTGGCTGGCTCCCTGCAGCCCTCTGACTGGCTGTGTTGAGGTAGATCCTGTCCCTCTCTGAGTCTGCTTCCTCATCTGTGAAATGGGAGGGTGGCCGTGTCCTCAGGGGTCGCTGTGAGCTGAGGCCCCTGAGCCACTCTCTGGGGACAACGCGGTGTGTGGAGAGAACTGAACAGGTTCGGTACTACTCTCATGAGGAAAGCACAAGGCCTGGCAGACACTACATCATCCCTGACTAGCACGGCTTCCCCTCAGGAACTGCATCCACATGACCTAAGAGCTCGTATAGAAAGGATGTCCTCAGCTCCTGCATATGAGGCCTAATCCAGCCAAGGCGCAGCTCGGAAGGTGCAAGGTGAGCGGTGTCCATATAGGACGTGCATGGGGCTCCCAGGAAAGGTGAGGCGCAGAGATGGAGAGGCTCTGCTGAGTGTGCACTTGCGTCAGGTCCCATTGCAGGATGGAGACCCAGGGAGTTAGCTCAGCAGCACAAGCACCTGCCTGGCAAGAGCAATGTCCTAAGTTCAAGCCTTGGTACAGCGGGAAAAAGGCCGCCATTGGAGGACAGAGTTGGGCTCCCACTCCGGCTCTGCCTTATTTTAGAAGGGCTTGGTGTTAGTCACGATCCTATGTTGTTCATCCACTCATGACTGCTGTTATCTAAATAACAGGCACTTACCTAGTGCTGAGCTCAAACCTGTTGTGCTAGAAATCAGCAGTAAACAAAGCAGACATGCACGGGACACTCCCCAGGAAAGGGGGGCGGGCACAGAGACGAAGAGAGCCTCTTCTAAGCAAGAGCGAGGAATGGGTATATATTTTTTGTACTGGGATTGAACTCAAGACCTTGCACTTGCCAGGCAGGCACTTGTGGCACTGAGCTCTCTCCCTGGCCCCAGGAATGGGTATTTTAAAAGTGTATGAGTGTACACAAAACACACCCTCACACACTCACACACACGCACACACACACACACATACACACACACACACACACACATACCCTCCTGGCACTAAGCAGCAGTCACAATGAGGTTGCAGGATAGAAACTAAATATTTAAAAGCCAACTGTTATACTCTACGCCATAAATGAGCAGGTGCATTTTGAAATTAGCAACGCACTACAATTTATGTTGTCATCCCCCATATAGCTATAAGCCTAGTAAAATACAGGTAAGGTCTATGGAGGCAAAATCCCCAAAATAGATGACACCCCAGTGACAGAGATCAAAGATGAGCTCAGCAAGTGACGACATGCTCTTCATGGGTCAGAAGACTCAGGGCTGTCAAGGGCCAGCTGTTCCCAATCTATAGGTTCGGCGCAGTCCCCCTCAGAATCTCAGCAAGTCCACGCACACATACCGACAAACTGACTCTCAAGTGTGAGTGCAGAGGCAGAGGACACAGAATAGCCAGCAAAACCTTAAAGTGCGACAGAGTGGGAGGATACCAGCTGCCCAGCTTTGAACAAGCCAGCAAGCTAGTCCGCAAGACTAGTTTGGCCCCAGTGATACAAATTTGATTGTTAAGTTTGAGCCGTTAGCCATCTAGCAACTTTAGGCTTGTGGCTTTCCTTCTTTGATCTATTTGTTTTCTTTCACTTTTGTGCTATGCCCGTTTGCCATGCAGCAATTGCACTGTGCAGTATCACAGTAAGGACTGGGAAAATTTTTATGAATGTAATGTCTGTTACAGTTCACCATGGTATTTCTCTCTGGTTCTCAGTGATTTAAATGTGACCAAGCTTTCTGCCCTTTGTTACAAAAAGTGGAAGGCTGGCCAGATTGCTCAGTGGACTAGAGCACCTGCTTAGGCAGAGCGCAGCAGCCAGGGTTCAATTCCTGGCCTACTGTGTCAGCCCCACCCCTGGGGCACACTGAGATGGCCCTGGAGACTGGGCGTTGTGGCACCCACCTGTAATACCAGTGCTAGGGAGGCTAAAAACAGGAGGATCGCTATGAGTCCAGTCTACATAGTGAGACCCTGTGGGCCCTGCAGACCCTGTCCTAAATACAGAAAAAAAAGTGGGTTTTCCAGGTGACTAATTTGGTGAGTGTCAAAATAAGACTGAATGGCATATTACTGTTAAATATATATTAAAACAAAAACCAAAAAACGGCCTGACTTTACATGGTGGAGGTGGGTTGGCCGCAGAACAGACAGATCCATAGAGCAGCATGGAGAGCCAGAACTCGATTCACACGTAGTAGCAGAGACTGGTCTTGGGAATGGGCAGTGCAGCAGCGATGATCTTGACAGCAAGTGCTGCTGGAACACATGGACAGCCACACACAAAAACGGCTTAGGCACAAACCCTCCCTATTTTCCAAAACGTTAACTCAAAATTTATCGCAGCCTGCATTGTACAAACTACACAGTTCCTAGGACATAATGTGGGACAAAACCAAGGTTATCAGGCTGTGGAGATAGCTCAGTGGTCTAAGCGCCTGTCTGGCAAATACAAGGACCCGAGTTTGATCCCTAGTACCCCATGTCTGCTAGCCCCAGGACCCCAGGTGTACTGTGCTGGCCCCAAAACTGGTCATGCTGGTACCTGCCTGTAATCTCAGCACTGGGTAGGCTGAGACAGGAGGATCACTATGAGTCCCAGCTATATAATGAGACACTGTACCAAATACATAAATAAGGATTTTAAAAACCCAAAACAGCTGCAAAAACCCCCAAGGTTGTCTTGGTCATGATGATGACTTTTTAGGTGCCACACAGGGACATAATGTGTGGGAAAAGGACTGTTAAGCTGGACTTGATCAATGTTAAAACGTTTTGCTCTGCACAGCCAGGGGTGGTGGCTCGGGCCTATAATTCCACCACTTACGAGGCTGAGGCAGGAGAATCGCTCAGTGTTCAAAGCCAGCTGGGCTACATAGCTGATACGAAGTGAAAGTGGTGAGAACACAAACCACCGGGAGAAAATATTTGCAAAACACATACTTGATAAAAAAAAATTATTGAAAGTCAATATTGAGGGATGAATTTTTGACCATTATTAAAACCAGTATTGAGAAATGAGGAGATAGATTTAAAAATGGGCTCAAAGTTACAATAGACACCCCACCAATGAGATGCACAGATAGCCAAAAGGTGTAGGGAAACACGCTACACAACCTGTGTCACAAGGAAACACCAACTGACCTGGCAGTGAGATGGCACTGCCCACACAGGACAAAGGCCAGTGCTCAGAATGCTGAAAACACCAATGCTGGTCAAAGCTGTGGGGCAGCAGGAGCTCTCATTCGCTGCTGCAGGGCCTGCAAATGGGACGGCCCCCCGCCAGCGCAGCTGGGCGACTTCTTAGGGAACCAGACCAACCCCTACCACGGGGCTCATCGTGCTCCTTGGTGTTTGCCCAAAGAAGCCAGGATGGTGTCCGTGTGGAATCCTGAATAGGCTGTGTGTGACAGCTTTATTTATAACTGCCGAAACATGGGAGCAAACAAAATGCTTTTCAGTGAGTAAATAAACTACGCAACGTCAACAATGGATGTTATCAGCCCTGAAAAGACGTGAGCCATAGAAATTCAGAGGTGACTTCAGCACATATTTCTGAGTGAAGGCAGCTGACCCGGAAAGGCTAAAGCCATGTGGCTCGTTTCAGGACATCCGGGAAAAGGCAAAACTACGGGGAGAGAAAAAGGATGAGTGGTGGGTGGGAGAGAGGACTGGAGCCCTGGCCGTCCTAAGGGTGCTATAGTGGCAGGTGGAGGCCGTTTCTACACCAGACATTATGCTACATGTCGAATGTACAGCAGCGCAGTAAACTCCACCACTACAGCACTGACTCTGGGTGGCAACTGTACATGAAGGAGGATTCACCAATTGTAGCACTCTAGAGAAGGCTATTGATAATGGGAGAGGCCAGGGTGCACGGTGACAAAGGCAGACGAAATAGCTCTGTACCTCCCTTTCAATTTTATTATAAGCCAAACTGCTCTAAAATGTTTACTTAGAAAAAGAATGCACCAGTTAGTATAGTGGAGGCGATGCTGCAGTAACAAACAGTCCTCCCATCTCTGTGCGCAAGCAACAGAAGCCTGCTCTCTTGGTCACGCTGCACGTCTGCCTGGCTCATCGCTCAGGAGCAGGCAGGTGGAGCCAGCCACTTCTCAAATATTTCTGTTGACCAGGCTTGCAGGGAAAAAGCATTCTGGAGTCTCTCACAGCAGGCCTGCACTGCCACCTGGAAATGCCACCCGGAAGTGGCACTTGCAGCTCCTCACGACCGCATGCGCCTCCCCGCCCATGAGGGATGAGAAGCGACTCTTTCCTCCGCTGTGGCAGAATATCAGGGGCTAGACAGCATGGCAGAGCTGAGGTTCTTTGGGCCCATGGTTCTGGAACGCAAGGTCCCAGAGCAGGGCACTGCCTTCTGGCGATGGTCTTTGTGCCACATCAGCCCCAGTGGCAGAGGAAGGAGCCAGAGGACACCTCCTCCCCAAGTGAGACTGGGCGTGGTGCTGCACACCTATAATCCCAGCTCTTGGGAGGCTGTAAACAGGCGGGCCACTACAAGTCCAATGTAGTAGTGAGAACCTGAACACCCCGTAGACCCTTCCTAAAATACAAAACTAAACAGAAATTACAAAAAGAAAACCCTTGACAAGTGAAGACATCAGAGCCAGACACAGCAGCTGCTGTGAGGAAGCCACTGCAGAGCGTTAGCTTAGAAAGAAACAGGGATGCAAGCCTGGGTCAGGGAGCCCCTGCAGAGGGGCGCTCCAGTGACCTGTGAGCCAGTACAGTATCAACTGGGGGTTAATAGAGGTGACTGTTTCAATTAACTTTTCTTTGTTTGGTGAATAATCTAGATTTACAAGGTTCAGATAGTTGAGAAACCCTAAAAGATCCTGGCTCTATTACTTGCAGGGTCAGTAACCACCTTGGAATCCATGGAAACCTCTTTGCCTTCTGAACCTGTCTCTGCCTGTGAAGCGGCCTCCTGCCCAGCTGAGAGGTCCTGCACTGGGGGAGAGGTCACACCAGTGCTTCCATGTATTCCAGAGACTGAGCCAGGGGGTTGCAAGGTGCAGGCCAACCTGGGCAACTTTGTAAGACTCCATCTTCAAGTGAAATTGAAAAGGATGGGGCTCTGGCTTGATATAGAACACTTGCTCAGTGCGTTCGCATGAGGCCTGGGCTCAGTGCCCAGGGCTGTGCAGCACCCCAAGGTCTTAGGCTGGCTGCAGTATGGTCAGACGCTGCCCACAATGATGGCCACTGCTGCTGCCGCTGGACATCAATAGCCAGCATTGGAAATAAACATAGTCAACTTCTCTTAAAGTGTTCACAGGATGGGCCAGCCTGCCAGAACCCCCGCTCCACGTGAGTATTGGCTGCCTCCTTCCGAGATTGACAGAGGGGCCAGGCAGCCCGCCGTGGGCCAGGACAGCTGCTGCCCTGGACCCGAGGCCACTGGGCATCCCTTGTAGCCTGGGCCACCTTGGGGAGCAGGCGGTGAGGTCATGAGCGTGTGCATGTGCGTAGTGTGTGGGCTGCATGCTTGTCTTGTATGTGGGCCATGTGGGTGTACAAGTGGATATGAGCGTGCACGCGTGTGGGTGTGCATGCTTGGGGGCGTGATGCGCATGTGTGCTACAGGATTACTGATCCAGGGCTGTGAGTGTGCATGCACAGGCAGGCAAGCTGTGTGTGTGCACGCAGGTGTGTGCATGCGCGCCTGCCCGATGGTAATGGGTGTGTGTGCCTGTGTCCAAATTGGAGATATTCAACGACAGTGCCAAGACCTGCAACACAAGCTGCAGCTAATTAGAATAACACATTCACTGTTAAGACCTGGAAGAGGGGCAAGGAACAGGACACCCCCCTCCCCAGAGCTCCTTCAGGAAGTCTTGTAGCAATGTAAGTTTATCTCCTGTTCTGCAAATCCTAATCCTGGCTCTGGGCCTCAGAACTCAACTTCTGAGGGAGGTGGAAGTCGCTCTCTAAAGGCCAGAAGAGTCACCAGGTCGCCAGAGAGAGCAGGCTCCAGAAGATGAAAGAGGCTGCACCCCCCAAATCACACGTACATTGTGCAGCCCCCGGGAGGGCACCAAACAGACCTCGAGGGGTGGGTGGGCCTTGGCTCAGCACGCCCCAGATCTCCCATCTTTGGAGCAGCTTCTGTGAAGGCTGTGAAGCACACAAACACATACAAGGCAGGTGACCTGCAGCTAGGGAGCCTGGGTCAAGGAGCCCCAGCCCTGAGACAGCTTGAGCTGCACAGCCCCCTGACCCCAGGCTCCTGGCGTGTCTTTCCCCAGTCCCCTGAAGACCTCAGGCTGGGGAGATAAAGAGAGCGGCGTAAATTGCTTCCCTTGGGGACTACAGGGGCCCTGGTTCCACCCCAGAGGGAGGAAATGAAACTTCTAACTGGGCCATGGACTGAGCCTGAATCCAGGCTTGTGGTTTTTCTGCTGCTATTTGTCATCATTTGCCTGCATCAGAATTGAAATCAGTTTCCATGGTGAGGGAGGAGGAGGGACGGAAACACAGACACAGTCAGGCACCAGAAAGAAAAACCAGCAAAAGGGTGGCTGGGGCAGTGCAGAGCAGAGGTACCGTTGTGCACCTGTATCCCACACTCAGGCCTCCAGCCCCTGCATGGGGTAGAGGGTGGGAGAATGCACCGTGGACCTGCAGCACCAGTGTGTGCCCCCTCCCCACAAGTCCCAGGAACCTCTCCAGCTGGGCCTCTGCCTCATCAAAGAAAGCCCCACTTTGGTCCCTTGGCTGTCACCTACACATATGCAGCTATGCAGAGGTTGAGAAGCTGACGAAGTCACAGCCTACCAGGGGCAGAGCCAAGAGTTAGCCAGGACTCTACCAGAAAAGACAGTGCCTCGGCTTCCACCCTGCCATTGCCTGTACCAAGGGGACACTGCTGTCACCGAACACTGCAGGCCAGGCTGAGAGGTGCCTGTCAGACTCTAGGAAACATCTGGTCGCTTGAGATCTTGTTATATCCAAGGCTCTGATGCAGCAAGTTGGAGACACCCAGAGGCTTCTCGCCACCTTCTGGGTGAGGCTGGTGCTGCTGGTCTGAGGGCTGTGTGTGGGGTGGTGAGGCGCTGAGGCACCTGTAGGAGTGCCTTCCCGAGACCCAAAATGTTCCTGTTTCCATTCCTATCATAGCTGTGTCCAAGGCCAGAGGGGACAAATCCACTTCTGAGGAGAGACTTTTGCCCCCACAGTGCAAGAGGCTTCAGCTCATGGCCATGTGGCCCTGCTGCATTGGGCCTGTGGTGATACAGGACATGATGGCAGAGGGCTGTGACCAGGAGGTCTGCTTGCTTCCAGAAAGCCAGAAGCAGAGACAGACAGGAAGGGGCCTGGCTCTAGAGCCCCTTCCTTTAGAGGCCATGTCCCCAATGACCTCACTTCCTCCCTAGGCCCCGCCTCCTGCAGGCTCCACCACTGAAGGGTACAGCCACCTGCTGGAGTGGACCTGCCGCATATGTGCCTTGGAGGACATTCCTGATCCAAGCCAAGCCTGTGGGCCTGGTCCTGCGGTGATGCACCCTGACAGACACAATCAGGACACAGCTGAGGAGTGGGAGGGAGCGAGCTGGCCACAGGAGGCCCAGTCTCAGGCACTCTGGGGTGATGGCCACAGGCCGTTGGTAATGCCTTTGTTATGACCAATGAGAGCAGCCAGGCTGCTTACCCGGTCACACACAGTTTTCGCTGTTTGGAGGCAACACACATCCAGGGGGGTTCCTGGTGACCCCTAGGTACTGAGAACCCTGGGGAAAGAGCCTCACCTTTCTGGGTCACGGCCTTGTTGGTGTCACGAGGAATATGACACCCTTCTTATACGGTGCTATGGTTTGTATCTAGTTGTCCCCGCAAAGCCTCATATAAATCACGAGGCTGTCAAGCAGGTGGCAAAGGGGTGGGGCAAGAGGAGCAGGCCAGGGTGTGAGGGGTGGGGCTAGAGAGGTGAGAACCTTTAAACTGACAGCATGCGCCTCACCCCCACCACAGACCTGGTGGCCACTTTTGGAGGTATGGAGCGGATCATCCTGGACATGGCAGTGCAGTGTCTTGAGGTCTTGCTATGTAATTCAGGCTGCTTTGAACTATGAAACCTCCAGTAATTGTGAACTAAATAAACCTTTCCTCCCCTGAGCTTGTGTGTCGGTATTTGTCCCAGCAACGAGAGAAGAGTAACTAAGACAGAGGGGTCCTTGAAGACCTGAAACAAAACCCACCTCTATTTCCTCAGGGTGGAGGGACAAAGTACTGCAACCTGGGTGACTTTAAATAACAGAAGTGTGTCATCCTCCAGTCCCAGATCACAATGGTGTAGATCAAGAGTACCTCTCAAAGGGCCGGCGAGATAGCTCAGCAGACTAAGCACCTGCTTTGGCAAACACAGGGACCAGGGTTTGACTCCCTGTCGTGCAGGCCACTCCAGCCCTGTCCCTGGGGTGCACTGAACCAGCAAAGGAGCAATGGAGTCCAAGCATGGCAGTGCATGCCTGCAATCCCAGCGCTGGGGAGGCTGAAAACAAGAGGATCATGATGAGTCCAGGTTGCCCAGTGAGACCCTGTACCAAGTACATAAAATGAAACAAAACAAAAGCATGTCTCAAAGTTCTGCGCTCTGGGGTGGCACTTCTGGGAGGTGATCGTGTGGGTGGTACGGTAGCTGACCTGCCCTAGGGAGATGGGACCTGGCTAGAGGCAGTCCCCAGGACATGGCCAGGAAGGGTTTTTCTCTTTCCTCTGCAGCATTTGCTCCCCAGTCCCAGGCCCTCTCACCAAGGTGTCTGTGCCTCGGAGGTAGCAGCTGAGGCTGAAAGCACAAGCCACGTAAGCCTCTTCGCCTTTAAGCTGTGGGTTTCGCCCCCAGGATCCAGCGGCTGGCCAGGAGCCACTGTTTTGGTTTGTATTTAAGTGTTCCCCCAAAGCCTCCTGCAGTCATTTGGCAGCTTCTGAAATTTGTAATTGGTTATTGTGGGTGTGGGTATGGGTGCCACACCTTCCCTGGGGCAGGTGATTTGCACTTCAATGTAAAGGAAGAGAAGTTAGTGGCTTGAGCTGCTGCTACTGTTCCTTGCCCTCTTGCTCTTAGCTGTGGCCATAAAAGGTTGCCCTCTGCCATGTGCCGCTCTGCCTTGGAGCCAGCTGAGTACGGACTGAAACCTCCAGTAACTGTGAGCTAAAGAAACCTTTCCTTCCCTCATTTTGAATGCTGGGTATTTGTCCCAGCAACAAGAGAAGAGTAACTAAGAAACCCACCCTCTTCGCCAGTTCTCAGGAGCACCCCTACTGGTTTTCCTCCACCTTGGGGGCAGCTGGGGACCCTCTGCTCTCCTCTGGACACTGACTCCGAGGTTGGGCAGCCCCTACCCTGCATCTCCCATCCATGGCGGGGACTCAGAAGCTAGTTGTGCTTCTCAGCCACGCCCCACTGTCTGCTGTGGTGGGATTGTCAGGTCCTAGCCCAGCCCTGTCCGTCTCTCCAGGAGAGTTGGAATGCAGGATACACAGTGAGGAGAATGAGGAGGAGACAGGCACCACCTGTGTAGAGCCTCACCCTGAGTGTCCCCTGAGCCTTCCTGGGACCCAGTAGGGGAGGAGGCACTCTGCCAACCTGGTACCACCGCTTGCAATCACAGCTTTGTCATCGGTGCCTAGAGGAAGGGACCTCAGAGTCCCTGTGGACTTCACTGTGCCAACCATAGCACCTATGCTATCTCACTGCCCTCAGCAACCCTCTAGGCAGAGCAGTGGACTGCAATCTCAACAGTATTAGTTTGCTTTCTGGCACCATAACAAAATACCCCAAGGAGTGAACTTGTGAAGAGGAAAGGTTGTATGGCTCACAGTTTTTGAGTTTCCAGCTCATGGTAGACCAACCTTGTGTTGTGCTAAAGCAATTGAGGGGCTCATCCCAAGATTCCTACCCTGCAGGTCAAAGTAGGCAGGCTTTCACTCCCCTAAAGTGCTGCTCTAGTAGGATGGAGTTAGAAAGAATGACAGGAGGAATTTATCCAAGACACACGGCTGCTCACCTGTGCTTGTTGTCACTTGTGATATGGCCAAGCCCCAAGTGGTCTTCCCGGTGGCCATCAAGGTCTAACAGATCATCTGCCCTCACAGTTACCGGTCATCTTCCTCACTATGTGAGCCCAGCCCATGGCCACACAGAAAATGTGCCTCTGTCCTCTAGGGCCCCGGCCTTAAACACGGTGGCATCAGTGCCAGGAGACCAGAGAACCGAGTGCCGCAGAAAGGTGTGACTGGGGCTGCTTGCAGATGTGAAGGAGCAGAGCCTAGGTGCTTCATGCAGAGGCTTCTGGAGCTAGACTTGGGTGGGGACATGGCTGCAGGAGGGCTTGGTGGCACCATAGGCCCCACGGCGAGAGCATGGCCCTCCCTGCCCAGCTCCTGTCTATCTCTGCACACTCTCTGTCACTGTGGCTAAACACCCGAGACCAGGGATTTATAAAGAATGGAGGTTTGTTCAGCTCCCAGTGGGTCTGAGGGTCCCTGAACCTGGCATGAGCCTCTGCTGGGCATCTGGTGAGGCCTTGTGCTAGATTGTAAGCTGGTATAGGGCTTCTATGGGGGAAAGGGCCAACTGGCAACACCCATCTCCTTCTGAAGCCACCAGTGTCCTCGTGGGGCTGTCCCTCAAGGCCTCAGCTCATCCTAGTCACCCGCCCCAGGAGCCCCACCTCCAAACCTCT
This sequence comes from Myocastor coypus, assembly GCA_004027025.1. NCBI lineage: Eukaryota > Metazoa > Chordata > Mammalia > Rodentia > Myocastoridae > Myocastor > Myocastor coypus. The sequence goes on from PVJA010049273.1 coordinate 13,469, forward strand.
GTAATCTGGAAGTGAATATGAAAGTAAAATTTCCAACTCCTCTCACCTGGACAGTCTGGATCTCAGGGCCTATGCTTGATGAGCGCCCTCCATCGCCCAGGAGTAGAGGAGGGAGGAGGAGGAAGAGGTGCACAGGGGGGAGAGGGCGTGGGAGGGAGGGCTCCTCCCCAGGTGAAGGCGCTGCTGCTGCTGCTGCTGCTGCGGTGTGGCACAAGCGGGGCATGCAGTGGCTGCTGCGGTGTGGCACAAGCTGGGCATGCAGTGGCTGCTGCGGTGTGGCACAAGCGGGGCATGCAGTGGCTGCTGCGGTGTGGCACAAGCGGGGCATGCAGTGGCTGCTGCGGTGTGGCACAAGC
>PVJA010049274.1:0-13824 GCA_004027025.1 Myocastor coypus
AGCAGGTTCTGAACCCAGCTCTGAGGGCAGAACACACCTTTCCCTGCTTCCAATCAGAGGGCAACTGTTTTGAGCATAGCCTGAGATTATTATCTTCTGATTCTCTGGAAAACAAAGTGGTATCTAACTTCACTGTGCAGTATATATTTGAACATTATATAACTCATTTTTATGTAACAGGTTCTTGACATAAAGCAATGTTTCCTTTACTATCTAAATGTATTCAGCAGAACAACTGGTACTAAATACGTACAGAAATATGTACATGCACCAAGCATGCAAACGCACGGAGGCAGAGGGCATCGGTCTGAGGGGTGAGGAGCTGGGGAGCAGATAGAGGTGTGCAACTCCTGAAGAAGTCTCCTCCTGCAGGAGCTCTGCAGACGGCTCCCATGACACCCAGGGGAAGGAGTCGGGTCTGCACACAGGGGCTGGCTGAGCCACAGGGCCACGTCGGAGCAGTGCCTCCGAAAGACAGGAGGAAGCAAGAGAGACGGTCATGCGCATCTGAGAAGATGCTCAGACAAACACAAGGATGACAGTCAAATGTGTGCTGGGACTCCTGGCCCTGCTGTAAAGGAGGAGGTACACTCCCTGCTTGTTAACAGTGGGACTGACTCCAGTTACTGCGGGACAGAGGGCTCTTGGCACAGTGTTTGGCACACGGCACTCAGGTCCTAATGCAGTGACTCTCAAGGCAGGCGTCCGCCTCCATGGTGTGGCGCTGCCTCTGGAACCCTGCTGTGCTCCACCCATCTGAATGACCTTGGGCAGCTTATAAAACCTCCAGGCTTGTAAAGTGTGGATGATGATGGTGCCTACCACAGGAGGTGGCTATGAAAGTTAAAGGAGTGAACAGGTCGGGGTGACCAACCTATTTGCACACAGAAAGTGCTCAATGAATGTTAGCTGCCATGACTGCAGTTACTGTCAATTCCATCTTGCACACAAGTTAAAGCTGTATCAAAGAAGCTAACTAATGTTTCCACACACTTCCAACAGCAGTAGAAGGAACACCTACACAAAACCCAATGGACACAGTGTTAACCAGCATATTAAATCAGGCAGACTGTCCATCCCCCTTTATTTACCCAGGCTGGACAAACATGAGTTTATTTATAAGGACAGCATGTACTCGAGTAAAAATCATTTTCCATCCTAAGCCAGCACTCAACGTTCCCCTGAAGCAGAGATGACTAAAGCTAATCCAATCTCATCTCTCCCTGAAGTCAAGGCCCCAACTCAACTCTCCCTCCACCAGCCTGACCCACTCCACCCTCACTCGCACCGGCCTGTTAGGCTACGCACCCTCCCACTTCTGGCTCCTCCCCAAAGGTCACTGTATGGTCCCAGGACTTCCTCTTCCTCCACCTCTTTACCTAGGCTGTGCACTGAACAAGGGTGTCCTGAAGGCTCCTTGTGCCACCCATCAGGGGGGAAATCAAGATGAATTCCTTCCAAAGTACCCAGCATGGAGGAGCAGGCACGACACTCCCAGAGACAGCCCAACACAATACACAGCAGAACCTAAAGGAACTGGAGATGAGTCAAGGGCTGGCAACACGGTGGGCAGGTGTGAAAAACAAAGCGAGTTAATCCCGAATGATCAAGCACCTGAGTGTAGTCTTAACAGCAGAGGAAGATTTGGATGTGAAGTGCCTTGGGGGTGGGCTGGGGGGATGGTGAGGGGCTGGTGCCAGGGCTGGACAGTCCTCAGTGCACAGCAAGGACTGGTAGACAGCTGGGCTGGATAGGGACTACCCTGTCCATCAGGCCACAGAGCACAGGCAAAGCAACAAGGAACCACAACACGGACAGCCAACGCTCACTGACCATTTGTCATGAAACCGGCTGCATTTCCAATATTTTAACTCATTCCGTGCACACCGCAACTATTTCAGGCAGGGATGATCCCAGTTTCACAGAGGAAGACAGCAAGGCTTGGAGAAAAAAGCAACCTGACCACAAGTCATAAAGCTGGCAGGGAAGTTAGCTATGGAATCCAGCTCCAGAGTCTGTGCGGAAAACCATGCTACCAAACTCCCTCATAGAACAATCAGTGGGATGAACGATATCGGCTCAGGTGTTATGAGGATTCACTGGGACAGAGCTTGCAAGCTGTTTGCAACCTAGCAACTTAAAGGCCAAAAATGCTAGTTACAGGCCACCTATGTCTATACTGGATCTGCTATAGCAGCTAATGCAGGAAGAAAAGGACAGGTCCAGAAAGCTGAGGTGGCTACAATGTATAGCACAAGCTAGGACAGATACCCACCACTCCTCAGCGGGTGCAGGAGGAGAATGAGGAGAGCAGCAGGACCCAAAGGCAGAGAAAGGGGGCCCTTCCAAAGAAGGGAAAAATAAAAGCTGCAAATGGTCTAAGAACTGAGGAGTAAGAACAGGTCCCTGGAATTCAAGGCTTAACTTCCAGCCTCTGAAAAAAAATATAGGGAAGGGTGGTAATGAGAAAAGCCAGAGGCAGATGCTAAGAATGGGGCAACAGAAAGAGGCAGAGGTGAACCCTGGCAGCGTAGGACAAGGGGAGCGAGGACAGCTCTGCAGAGGCAGGGTGCCCCTGCAGACACAGGTCAGTGGCCTGGCCCACCACAGGCTCCCAGAAGGCCTGCTTCTTCCTCTTCCATCTTCATAAATGGAAGACCAAGGTTTTCCTCAAGTTGGTAGAGAACAAATAACTCAAAGGATACTGTGATGACAGGACCCTGGCTGGCAGAGGTGGGAGGGAGTGGCAGCTGGCACTGGGAAGGGCTTCCTGTGTGCTGGGCTCTTCACCCAGATTGTCTCTCTTAATTCTCATTGGCTCCAGCTGTCCTGACTCTAGAAAGGAGGGGCTTGAAGCCACAACAGTCAAGCACTTGTCCAAGGCCATACAGCCTGGACTCCAGTCCCAAGGCCTTCTGCCTCCACAGCCCAAGTTCTTGCCCATTGCAAGAGCTCAGTAAAAAGAAACCTAGAAGGGATCCATTTTGCTTCTCTGACCTGGGAGGAGAAGAGGGTACAGCAGGGAAAGAGCCCCAATATTTTGAATGGGAAGACACACTAAGGGTGGCTTAAGTCAGAGCAGATCTTGTTTTGTAAGACAGAAAAGACACTGGATCTAGGATAAGTCCCAGTCTTGTTACAGTGGCTACAAGAGGAAAAAAAAAAAAAGGGGGGGGGGTGAAGAGTAACATGGCTTATGTCCCTTAGCGCCTACTAAATCTCTGGTCTTGACAGGAAGTTTCATTTCTCTGTAAGTACATCAGTTAGCATGGTAGTAACAAATCACTGCCTATCACTGTCACACTGTAAGAAGCAGAAACCCCTTCATGTTGACTTTTCCCTACCACCCTAAGAAGTGATGATAGAATTATAAATACAAGAAAGCTCACAGATGGAAGGAAACCCTTACAGCAAAGAAAGATGCAACTTTTTACACATTCTTACACACTTTTGTTCACGCAACCATGCCTTCTGACTGTGCTTGACCATCTCTAGCATGTAAACCCCACTGAGAGTGTTGGTATAAAAGGACAGATTTGCAAACGTGGCTACTTCCTTTTCCTGCTCTGGGGCATGCAAACCTCGTCTGCAAATAGCAGACACTCAGGAATAGTCATCATTTTATAAATCATTTGAAATGGATCCTTTAAAACACCATCTGTTGATCTGCTTAACTTTCCTAGGAAAATAGGACTTCAAGCTCAGATGTTCTGGAGATTCGGGAGGTAAATGCCAGCCTGAATTCAAGTGCATTGAATATTTAGAGATTTATAGAACTTTAGAGCGGAGGGAAACTTCCACATTATCTAATTCAAGCATCGCACTGTCCATCTGAGGTGGATGGAGCTCAGAAAGGATTAGCAGTTTGCCCTGACTGGCACAGGCAGGAATGCCCCAATCTGAGCTAGAACCACCTCCTAACTCCTGGATTACAGCTCTTCTCCCATTTCACATGCTAGGGATTGGAGCAAGGTATAAATTTAACTACTGTTTTCACATTATCATTATTTACTGACTACATCTACAGACAGACTCACGACGCCTCAAAAGAGCCAGCCTCAGCTCATCCAAGCAATTTCAAATCCTACTTGGGAAATTTCCAAGCCTTCAAAATACATTCACAAACTATTTTAAAAGATTTATCAATAAAGTGAACTCAGTAACAAAGCATAAGCCGAAAGATTAAACTATACATATATTTTTAAAATATCTTGGAATTTCATTGATATGAAAATCAAATTTAACAGCAGTGCTTTTTTCTAAAAGTCTTGCAGGCATACAGAACATGCATGAGATTATTCAAAACTGCTCAGGAGCAGCAATGATTATTTTAAGCTCATGATTCAACTGGTACATTAATTAAAAACTCCACCAGCCCAAATTGACAGATCCTGATATCAATGGAACCAGAAGAATGAAAATAATAGTGCCACATAAAAATAGGTTAAGGGAGGGCAGCAGCCGATGTCAGAAGGACATATGACAAGCAAATGTAATAGAAAATAAGATATACCTAAAGGGCAGGTTTATGGATTTTTTTTAAAAAAATCCAAATATCCAGGAAAGTTGGCTACTGTTTTAAAAATGGTTCTTCATAAACAACGAATTTGATTTTTGGAAGCCGAGGAAGAAAACGTGGCTGCCAATGCCTTGCTCTGGAGGATCGGTGCAGGAAGGCAGAGCGGAGCACAAACTCCCAAATGACAAAACAAGGTCGGAGTCCGCGATGGGATGGAGGTGGGAGACAGGAATGGGAACCGGGGTTCTGGGGTGAGGCCAGGTCCCCCTTCGGCCACGAATTTGACGGTGACACCCGCTTCCAGCGCTGCCCTTTCCTTCCTGAAGCCGGCCCGCCGCGTCTGGTACCTACATGCCCGCTCGCTCATGCGACCCCCAGGCGGCTGACACTCGCCCCCTAAGGTCGGCTTTCAGTTCTCCACTTCACCCGGGCACGTCGGGAGCTCCCGGGCTGTCAATGCCCGGTAACTGCCAAACAACCGGACACTTCGCCCCGACATCTGTCACGGCTGAGACTGTAGCAGCCTCGCTCACAGCACCCTGCGCGGGGCTCGGGGCTGCAAGGGCCGGCGGTGGCGAGCACCTAAGAGCCAACCCTACGTCGTCCCCGCGCCGTCGCCACCTGCTTGCAGCCCCGCGCGGACCCCCGGGCCGCTAGAGCGCGGGTGCGCAAGCCCGACGGAAGTTCGAGGGCTGGGATCGGCCGGGGATTCCCGGGTCGGCGCCAGCCCTACCGCCTGGGCCAAGGGCGCGGGCGGCCAGGGCTCCGAGACCCACGGAGACGCCCTCCCCACCCCCACCGGGTTGCGGGCTCCCGGGAGGGAAGCGGGGAGCAGGAACCGCATTGCTCCGGGCGCCCTTGGAAGACAGCGCCAAGGATGGGCCCCGCGGTACAGCCGCTGCTTCCAGGGTGCGCCCGACTCGCCCTCTGCCTGGTCACAGCCCCAAAGGGCAGTGCTACCCCTTTAAGAGGCGCCGCGGCGCCCACCCGCCAGGTGGCGAGGCCGCCGGGCAGCGGGATTCTCAAAGGACCCCCTTCCCAGGGCTGTGCGGCGCCCGCAGTTCCTCTACCCTCCAGGCCCGCAGTGCCGGCCCCCGAGGAGACTGGGGGCGGCGGGCGCGGCGCCTTTAAGGGGCGCAGCCTCCTGGGCCCGGGTGGGGGCGGGGAGCGGGCATGGGCCCTTTAAGCCGGCAGCGGGCACGTCGGGCAGGGTTCCCCGCGGCCGAGCTGCGCCCCGGGGCGGCAGTGAGGGCGCCGCACCCGCCCGGGCGCTGACGGCCGCCGACTAGGTGCCGCGGCCGCGCCGGGGCCGCAACCGGCTCGACACTCACCGAGGCTTGCCGGGAGCGCCTGCGCCCGCGCCCGCGCCTGCACTCGGATCCCGCGGCGGTGGCGGCGGTGAGTCCGGCGCGGGTAAACAGGCACCTCCGTCCCTGACCTACTTTCTGCCTTCCCTAAATGTCGCACCACTAACCTACTTTCCGACCAATCCGCTCCCCGCCGGCCCAGGCCCGGCCCCCCGCCCACCAATCGCTGTGCCCAACCCCCCTTCCCCGCCCACCAATGGAGGAGCCGCGGAGCCCGGATACCTGCCTCTTTTCGCCAGCCAATCAGAGTGCGTGAGGGGAGCCGGCCGGCAGCCGATTCTGACCAATCCGCGCGCTATTTGGAGGTCTATTGTCCAATGGAGTGACGAGCTGGGCAGTCACTGGCCAATGGTGAGGCGGCGGAGGCCGGGTTACCTGCTACTTTCCAACCACCAATCCCTTGGCGTACAAGAGCGCACGCCCTGAGAAAAGGTCCAATCCGCGCGCATTTTCTGGTTTGCGCATCCCGCCCTCTCCCTGTCCCCTCAAGTCTCCGGCTCGCTTTGGCCACTGGGGGTTCGGGTTTGGCGCTTTCCCGGTTGGTTTGGTCGCCCCGGTCGCCCCTCTTCTGGGTCCGGGTCGGCGCCTGGCTGCCAGCTGTCCTCAGTCCTCCTCCTCCGCTCGAGGCAGCGTGAGGAAACACAGCTTCTTCCCTCTTCCCTCCCTCCGACTCCATCTAGGAAACCAATTTTAGGAGCACTGAGCGCCAGTCTCTTCCTAGAACACCGAAGTCCAAAACCAGAAGATGAATGCTCGGTGTTTCTAGAAGGCTTCGCTACCTTGGGACTGCGAGTGTTCTCAGTTCTTTTTGCGTGCTTTGACCTCCAGGTGTCCCGCAGAGCTGTCACTGATCCGGAGAGAAACCTCCCGCGCTGAACGGTTCCCCGGCGTCCCCTTCCCGCAGCCAGATCCTGTTGGCTGTTGACTGTTGTGTGAAAGACCCCGTTCCGGCTGCCGTGTGTGCACTGCACATGCCGTCTGGAGGTGGAGACGGAAAGGAAAGGAAATGCTACAGAAAATGCAAAGTCCGTAACGCGCGACTTAGGTCTGAGAGTTCAGAGACTTATTTTTTACATCTCTAGCACTTGGCAGAGGGCCACTAGTACAAAAGCACTCACAGCCCTTCCAAAACTTAAGCTCTCTGGAATGGATAGCGGCTCCTTTTTAAATTTGTGCCCTGGTCCCCTTTAGCACTTTACAGCGGGAGAGGAGCCACACTTAGCTGGGGCTCCCTAACTGTTTCTTATCTAGATAAAACGCGAGCAAATGGAATTAAACCACTTGACCTAATTCTGTGACCCTGAATGGCCCGAGACTCTGGAATTCCTGAGTTTTAATAGTTGCTAAAGCTATTGCCCGCCCCCAGGGCTTTCCCGCTGCTTCAGCGTGTGCGTCCTGCCTGCTGTGCACTGGCTGCGGACCGTTTGCTAGGCCAGCTGACTACCTCGGTAGTTTTCCTCAGTTTGCCATGTGGACAGAATCTCATTGCTGGCGCTGTGTCTCTGCCTCAGGTCCTGAGAAGATCTCTCTATGTAAGGGGCGCTTTTATCAGAGAGCTTGAAGGGAGACTGTGGACAAGAGAAGGGAGCATGGGTTGGATGCTAGGGTTACTGTGCCAATAACCAGCTAAATAACCATTACCTAAGATGCTGACTAATGAGTCCTTGTCCACCGGAAGGAAGGGCGGAGAGAACCAAAATTCGGGGAGCTTTAGCTGTGTGCCAGGTGCCACGGTTCAACATTGTCCCTGGGTTCTCTCCCAGAATCCTCACCCCCACCCTGTGACAAAGCTATTGTCCCATTTCACAGATGAGAAACTGAAACTTAGCTGGCACAGTGTCACACACTCAGTAGGGGGCAGCGTCATGATTCAAACCGAACTTTTCCACCCACCCCCCAAGCCCCTGTACTGAAAGCAATCAGGATGAGCAGAGGCTCTTTCCTAGGCTCAGAAGTCAGGACTCCCTTTGGTGTCCTGAGTGAAAAGCTACAATGCTTGTGTCACACTCCGCAGCGACACGAAGCATCCCATTACTTAACATTAAGTCAACTCTGATAAGGAGCAATGGGCTTCCTCTAAGAGGGGTTCACATGGGGTTCTGTCCTGAATGGCCAGCCATTCCAAGGCAGGTTAGGAGCACAGGTGTTTTAACAGTTGTTCATAACAGCTACACAGAGGGTCATAAGGGAAACACAAGTTAATTCCCACCGGTAACTGTGGCTGCCAGAGCACAGGGGAGCTGTCTCCTGCTTCATCAGTAAAAGCTAGATACAAAGCAAGTTGTTCTGTGGCGAGTGAGAAATTACCTACAGGCACTAGGAGGGGGACCAGGATGTACAGAACCAGAAACTAGGCTTTGGAGGGAAGATTAAACAGAACGTGAGGTTTTTGCCCTAGTAGGTGCAAGGTAACTTCCACAGTGTATTGGAAAAACTGTCAAACAGATGAGAAGTTGGATTTATTTTCTAGGGTCCTAGGAGGTAGAACCCGGATCCCTGGGATGAAAGTCTAGAATGAATCAATACACAAAATTTTCTGACAGCTCAAGCCTCCTTGTGCCTTAAGAAGTCAGACACAGAAAGTATCCAAGTAAGAACTGGATGACTATGTGGGGCAAGGAGAGACCGAAGAGATGTCGCCTAGGACTCCGCCACTCAGAAAGGAGGCCACGAAGCCTTACACGTTGGTCTTCCTCTGGTAGTGGTCCTTGCTCTCCTTCCCATGGTGACCAAGAAGCTGTCTCTCCACTCACCAGCCTGTCCTCCCATTCTATGTGTGGCTATACTTCCCTTGGAGTTTCTGCCTGTTGGAGACCCCAAACACCTTCATCTTCCACTGGCACCCACTTTCCACAATACTCACTGATCATTCAACTGGGCACTGCTAGAGTCCCAATAGTGTTCTCATTCTAAAATTCACTAGACCTGAATAAAATCATAAGAACAGAAGGGAAAAGGAAAAAAATATATTGAGTACCTACTTGACATACATTTAATAGAAATCTCATGTTATCCCCAGAAAGGATATGCTTGCTTCAATTCTTGATGGTTTGATCAGTTTTACCCAATTTCTTAACTTGTTTCTATAGGAGTTGCCTCATCTGTAAAATGGGTTTGATTCAAGAATTAAATGTGGTCGTAAATAGAAAGCTTTTTGTTTAAAATACATATATATTATGGGGCCCGACAGGATGGCTCAGTGGTCTAAAGCGCCTGCTTGGGAAAGCTTGGGTGGCTTCAGGGACCGCGGTTCAATCCCCGGCACCACATGCTGCACCAGCCCTGCCCTTGGGGCGAGCTGAGCCGGCCATAACAATGAGTGAATAAACAAATAAAGGTTCTGAAATAAGAAAAAAATAAATAAAATTAAAAAAAAATATATATATATATATTTGGTACAGGGTCTCAATATGCAACTCGGACTCATAGTGATCCTCCTGCTTTCAGCCTCCCCAGAGCTGGGATTACAGGCATGTGCCACCAGGCCCGGACTCAGTGGTCAGCTCAGCATGCCCTGGGGGTGGAGCTGGTTTCAGCATGTGGTGCCAGGGATTGAACCCTGGTCCCTGTGCTTGCCTAAGCAGGCGCTTAGTCTACTGAATTATCTCAATGACCTGGAAATCTGTTAACATAGCACTTGACACACAGTAAAGTCCGTCAAGGAACAGTTAAGCACAACTTTTATTTTTTTAATAGTACCACAAAATATGACTTTATTGTCTGCATACTCTACAGAGAAAGCTCAGTAAATAATGACAGCAGTCCTGCAGAAGTTTAAGGTGCATCAGCTTACAGAGAATGGAAGGTTTGAGTAAAAACAAATGAATCAAATGAAAGAAAATGTTATCAGTTTTTATGCATACAGGTATCAATGATTGGCAACCACGTAGCTCTTATATTCAATTAAATAGCTCTAGTTTTGTCTGGCTTAGAACTATCTGGCCAACCTGTGAGCTCCCATATATTATTCCTACTTTGACTTGTGATGCTGCAGACAGTGCCTACAGGAGCAGCCTGAGGATTCAAAGTATGCTGGCTTTCTGTTTCTTGTTAGAGGAGTTTCTGGAGACACAGGGAGTTGTTTATTGGTTTGTAAACAGAATTCTAGGGGCTATGAGCTTTGGTCCGCCTTGCCGTTGTCCCTTGTTGGTTCATACATATTTTCCAATTTTTTACCTTTTCTTTCTTATTCAGAACTTACTATACAACGCCTATTTTCCAGTGAATAGTGCTTTTGTTTTCACTGTTTTTAAATAATATAGCATTTCCTAATTCTATTGTTTTATTTTCAAATTGCAAAAAGTTGCCAAAAGATGTTATAAGTATAGATACCTGACTCACTGCATAAGTTACTAGTCAAAGAGGCATTGTTCTGCTTTTGATTTCAAAGCAATCACTTGAGTAAACCTCCTTTCATTTGGAACATGAATTAACATTTAGCAAAGCTAAGTTTAAACCACTACTTCAGATTCTAAGTGACAGAAATTTCTAAATAGTGCACTATTTGTTCATAGTTCTGGGTATCTCTGATTTACTCGGCTTTGTTAAGACAATAGAGGCTAAAAGAGAAAAGGTGAAAAAAAGAGAAGAAAAGAAGAAAGAAAAAGGAGAGCTAACAGCCAGCAAGCAGGATGGGCCAATATAGAAATTAGCTCAGCAGACCAACAAAATCGCTGGGAAGTCAAGTGCTGCTGTGTTTCATGTCCTTTCTGATCTGGCCCCTCTGAAGTTGCGCTGCCCTTATATCCTGACTGTAATTGACAAGTGACCTCCATTCCAGATCAGGTTCCATAATGCATCCTGTTCCCAGCCTCTGGTCCAGGTCTTCCTAATTAACAGGTCACATTCTGTTTTTCAGCCAGCCTGCCATGCCCAAATCTCCTACCTCAGGAATGGACCCATAGGGAGGAGATAAAGGTATCCTGTGGAACCCTGTGGTCAGAACAGCAGGCCTTGAAGGCCTCATGAGGTGGCACCCATCTCCTGCTCTCTCCCTAGGGTCATGTGGCCTCTGAATTCAGAGTCTGTCTGCCTGTCTGCCTTATGACTCTATATCCTGTCATATTCTACCCTGATATACATGTGCCTTCCATAACTAGCTTTGATTGCTAGAGGTACAGAGTGTGTGTGTGTGTGTGGCGGTGGAGGGGCAGAAAAGGCTCCGACAGGTCATCTCCAAGGAGGGACCCTTGCTGGCTCCCCATGGTCCTACAGGCACCAGAGGAAGTAGAAGGAGAGAGAGAATGTCATCAGAGGAAAAGAAAGAGAACCCAAAACAGGGGCCAGCTGGTTCTCTAATGCCGTGACCCCACAATACAGTTCCTCATGTTGCGGTGACCCCAAACCAAAAAAATAATTTTGGTGGCTACTTCAAAACTGTAATTTTGCTACAGTTATGATTCGGAATGGCTTTAGGCGACCCCTGTGTCTTGGTCGTTGGACCCCTGCTGGGGTCGCGACCCACAGGTTGAGAACCGCTGCAAAGTCTCAACAGGCCAATTTAGAAGCAAGATAAAGGAGAGCAGCATTTGAGGAACTGGCTTTGGTCAGAGAAAGGGAGATGCTTGACCATAGGGAAGTTGTTTGCTAAAACTGCTTTTGGAGCCAGATTGACCACGTGCCCCTGGGGAAATTGGATAGAAATGAGTGAAGACAGCACTTTATTAGGAACAGAGATGACTTTGTTGAAGACCTTTGATATTTAAGGGGAAATTGTAAAACAAAGAATCAACCATGCCTTAGGAGCTGACCTGGTTGAAAGAGTTTTCTGTGCGTTATGTGTATGAATAGTTTGATTTTTTTTTTTAAGTTAGGTGGATGTTCGGGTGGACAACGACGAGTATGTTTTAAAGGAAACATTAATGACTTAGGGTAAGGTATTCCTTGACATTCTTCTGGATGAGACAGTTGCAGCAGCTCAGAATGGAAAGCAGCACGGCCTCCTTTGGGATGTGTCCTGTGCCGTGCAGTTACGTTCTACACTAGATCTTGCTTACAGAGCTGGCTAAGATTTTGAAGATCTCGGTGGTGCTCCAGTGTGTCAGGCAAACACACCGGCCACCACACTATGGAAACTCCCTTGCTATGCCAACTCAAAAGAGGCTTTTCTGGCTGGCTGGTGAGAGCAAAAGCACGTGTGCTCACTTCACTTGTACAATAGATAGGTGGTGTCTTTAAAAGATAACAAGAGGGGCCCGGCAGGATGGCTCAGTGGTCTAAAGCACCTGCTTGGGGAAGCTTGGGCAGCTTCAGGGACTGCGGTTCGATCCCCGGCACCACATGCTACGCCAGCCCTGCCCTTGGGGTGGGCTGAGCCGGCCATAAGAAATGAGTGAATAAACAAACAAAAGTTCTAAAACAAAACAAAAAAATAATAAATAAAATTTAAAAATTCTAAAAAAAAATAATAAAAAAAAATAAAAGATAACAAGAGCAGGGTGGGCCAAATACCTCAGCACACCAAGGCGCCTACTTAGAGCACAGAGGTGGGAGTTTTAAATCCTTAGTGTGCTATGTGGGCCTTGCGGGGGTGGGGGGTGCGAGGGGCAGCACTGAGGCAGTGATTGAGACAGGGTGTGGAACAGCGCGCATGTAATCCTAGCACTTGGGCGACTGAAAACAGAAGAATCACAAGTCCAATCAACGTGATGAGACCCTGTAGACCCTCTACCAAATACATAAAAATAAATACATACATACATACATACATAAAATAAAAAGAGCAAAATGCTGCCTGCATCACCAGCATGAGTAGCACTGAAATTCTCTTGCTGGAGAATATTAAAGAAGAAGAATCTATTCTGATTAGCACAGTACAATCAAGTGTCAGCTAACTGCATTTAAGATATCAGTAACTGAAACTGAATGGCAATATGCTTTCAAAAAAAAAAAAAAAAAGAGAGAAAAAAAGATTAGGGCAATTTGACCTACTACAATGTCAAAGTAAAATATAAAACACTGATAATTAACACGGTCTCCTATTGGCATAGAAACAGACTAGTGGGTAGATAAAAATGCCCAATACCCAGAAAAAGTCCCAAAGTATAGGAAAATTGAATGTAATGTCAATTTTAAGTTATTGAGAAAACTCCATGGGTTTTTCAGTCCATGCTAATGCAGCCACATGGAAGCACATAGAAGTTGCCTCCCCCCCACAAACCTTACACTGAATTACAACTCACAGGAATTTAGGAGTTGAGTAGAGAGAATGGAAGAAAGGGTGGGCAGACTTTTTATACACTTGGAAGCCCTCCTAAGCATAGCACAAAATCAAAAGACCCTAAAAATACTGGTAGATTTAACATACATGCAGGCTATATATGTTACAAAATATGTGTGTTGTGTCAGTATTTGTGCAAAATACTGACAAAAGAGCTGGCCCCAAAACACTACCAGAGCACACCACGCCGCCATGATGGCAGCCATGCGAGGGTGAGATGCTGGTGAAGACTCCCGTTCCTTAGGAAGCTCCTCCACTTCAAGCATCTTACTTCATTGGCTCTCTCTTTCCTTGTGGTGTTTTCAAAATGAAAGTCAACTAGTTTCCTGTGCTACCCCAAGCAATGAAGTCTCTTTCAGTTTTTCATGCCAAGCTCAGGTCTTTTATTTCTCTTACATAAAAGTCACTGATTCAATACCTGCCCAAGGAACACTCCCATTGGGTACACAGCTGTGTGCTCCTCCTAAGAATAATCGCTATTTAAATCATTGCTTTCTCTTTGCAATTAGAAAACTGAATCAAGAATATCAGCTGTAAGCCGGGCGTGGTGGCGCAGGCCTGTAATCCCAGCATTTGGGAGGCTGAGGCAGGAGGATCGGTGCGAGTTTGAGACCAGCATGGGCTACAAAAGTGAGCTCAAGGCCAGCCTCAACTGCATAGTGAGACCCTGTCTCAAAAAGACAAAAAAAAAAAAAAAAAAAAAAAAAAAAAAAAAAAAA
>PVJA010049275.1:0-13824 GCA_004027025.1 Myocastor coypus
ATATATATATATATATATATATAATAGCATTCTTCCTATATATAATAGCATCCTATATATAAATAGCATTTGTCTCACTACTATATAAGCAAAACATTGAGATTATGGGGGCTAGTTATTTGAGACAGAACTCTGAGCTAGCAGGTAGGGAGTATAGTTTAGTGGCATAAGAACCTACCTAGCACATGTAAGGTCCAGAGTTCAATCCCCAGTACCATAAAAAAGGAAGTATGAGCTATTTGTATTTAGTTCTTCATAAGAATGTCTTTGGTTTAAGTCTCAATGTGGTTATTGGTCTGTAGTAAGTTGGCTGTTAGCTTGTTGAAACTACAAGAACTATTTTTTTCATTTATTTATTTGGTACATGGTCTCAAAACGCAGCTCAAACAGTAGTGATCCTCCTGTTTTCAGCCTTACCAGAGCTTGAATTACAGGCATACACCACCATGCCCAGAATCGGCTGTAGGCTCAGCACACTCTGGGGGAAGGGCCAGCAAAGCATGTGTAATCAGGAATCCAACCTTGCTTCTCGCACTTGCCAACGCAGGCACTTAGTCTGCTGAGCTATCTCACCGGCCCTCTAAAGAGTGTTTCAGTCTAAGTCTTCGTAATGCTAATGAGAAATGTAAGAACTCTGTCAGAAATACAGTTTTATAACAGTTTTATTTAATACATGTTTGCTGAAAGTAATGACCACGTTTCTCATGGGAGGTGGGTGCATGTGCATAACGTATCTCAATTCCTTTTTATCCCCTCATCCTCATCTCTCGTCCCTTTTCCTCCATCTCTTCTACTTCTTCCCATTTGCAAAACATCTATCTCCCTACTTCTTATCATTCTTTAATTTTGTTTTTTATTGATAGTTTGTGTTTCTCATGTAAGACAAGCCATTTGATATTTAAGTGTGCGTATTTGATTTATTTCATTATGGTCCATATATCAGCTGCTTAGGTACATCTATGCAATGCAATCCAGACTATTTGCTAAATATTTCAGTTCTAATTAAATTCTTGGCGATAGTTCAGCAGCAAAAATTCTGCTAAAAATTAAAAACAATATAACAACAATAATATCATTTGCTAGTTACCCTCTTTTGTGGCTTATCAAATCGTTTGGAGTCTGCCTGATTTTGATTTAACGGTAGTGAGCAACTCAGATGTTGAGTGTCTGTCAGCGCGTCTGTCAGCGACCTGGGGTAAGAAGCTGGCTGAGTCAGACCAAAGTCAAGCTTCATCAGCGCCACCTTTAGGACCCAGCGCTTGTGTACACCACAGCTTTCAGAAGGAAGGAGGCGGAGGCGAAATATGGCGTATGTGTGCGACACAATTCCTAAAGTACTATTTCAGTTCATTGAACACCATGAGCCTCATTGCTCTCAACATGAAAACTAACCATGAAGTCTCTTGCTGTGTCCTCTCCAGGGAATATTACATCTGATGTTACTTAAACTGGCGAGTGATAAGGCTTACGGGACACACTGAAAAACGATATGTTGAGGATTTTACTCCAGAAAACAAAATACATATTGGCAGAAATTCAGTGGTTGGTGAGGAATACCTTTAGTTCCTTCTATCTGCCACATTGATCCTCTTCACACTTAACTAGAATTATAAACCAAACTCAGTCCAGAGCAGATGAAATATGGAACCAAGTGTGAAGAGAATAGGTCACAGGAGCCCAGTGGCTGGGAGACTAGCTGCGGCGTCTCTCTTCTGGGATCAAGGGCATCATGAAAAGTTATCTGTTGCAGTTCATAAGCCCACCAAAGATTTAGTGCATCTTGTCAGCATTCAGAACATGAGCAAGCTTCAAAGTGAAATATGCTGGGGCTGTTTGTGTCCCTCTGCGTTCCATCCTAGAGGCCTAAGAGCAGATTTGTGGCCAAAGCCATTGTATAAATTTATTTTCTTAAGATAGTATAATATTTTTTCATATTATAAATTCTAGTCTTTCTGTAAAATAATTCTTTCTTTAAAGCAAAATTATCTATCTTGAAAAACATATCCTATCATGAAAAAAAATCATAAAGGATATGTAAGGAATTTTGACTTTTAAATGGTATCCACACCTAGATGGGTGTGACTTTTGAACAAATTGTGCAACAGTACTTTGCATTTCATTATTTTAGGAATGTATCTCTTTGCATATATATATATATATATATATATATATACACACACACACACATATATATATACACACACACATACATATATATAAAACCTCTTTTAAAATGCACACATATGGAATTAGTTGCTTTTCTCTATGCTGAGACAAAATACTTGACACATGAAGTTAAAGGTTTCCTTTGGCTTGAAGCTTGTAGAGGTTTCTGTCCCTCACTGGCTGGTTCCTAGGCTGAGAGGCATGGCATGGGTGAGTCACATAGGAGAAATGCTCAGTTCACAGTGGACAAAAGGCAGCAAGGTGTCAAAGTAGTAAAGGTGCAAAGCAGCTAGCTGCAAGCAGCTCTTTTTCTGTCTTTTACATCCTATCCAGCTACCTAGTGTACTGTACCCAGTTTCTACCCTTAGTCTCTAATCCTACCCAGAACTTTGCCAGACAGATCAGTGCACTAATTTAGTCATCACATATGTATCCTTAGTACCAGCATCACACACTTAATTCCAGCATCACACACAGATCCAATCACCTTTGAAAAGCCCCACCTATGACTGCATGAGGCTTTTGGGGGATATATATTTGGGTCTCACTATGCAGCTCAAACTCTAGTGATCCACCTATTTTCAGCCTCCCCAGAATTGGGATTACAGGCATACACCACTGTTATGGTTTATGTCTACTTGTCCCCCCAAAGCCTCATGGAGTCATTGGGCGGGGACTTCTAGAGTTTGAGACTTGATCCATGATCCCTGGGATTATAGGTTTTAGTACTGATGGGATTATGGGTGGAAGTACTTCTGGGATTATGGGTGTAGCCCAGGGCGGGAGCTAAGGTGGAGAGCCTGAATGTAATATAAAGAGAGACAGAGAGACAGACTGGAGCTCTAGCTGTTGCTGCTGCTCTGCTGCCCTGATTGACTGGCTGCCTCTGCCGCCATTTTGTTGCTGTTCCGCCGCCATGAACTGGATGCTCTCTGCTCTGTTCCACTCAGCCTTGGGCCAGCCGAATATGGACTGAAACTGTGAGCTAAAAAAAACCCTTTCCTTCCTTCATTTTGAGTGTTGGGTATTTGTTCCAGCAACGAGCAAAAAAGTAACTAATACAATCACCATGCCCAGACTCAGCACACCCTGGGGTGTGTGTGTATGTGTGTGTGTGTGTTTGTATATGTATAATTTCCCCATGTTCTAAATTGTCTTAAACTAAAAAAAAAAAATAAATTGAAAAAGAAGAAAACCTGAGTGTGTTCTTTCTTTTTTTCTTTCCTTCCACCCTTGTCTCTGTCTCTATCTCTGTCTGTCTCTGTCTCTGTCTGTCTGTCTCTCTGCCTCTCTCTCTCTCTCTCTCTCTCTCTCTCTCTCACTCTCTCTCTCTTTCTCTCTCTCTCTTTTTGTCTCTCTCACCAGGGATCAAACTTAGGACCTTGTGCTTGTAAAAGAGGTGCTTATGCTGCTGAGCTATATCTCTGGCCTTGTAATTTCTGATTGGTGCTCCTATGAATATTGTTGATGTACAAATCTTGTCTGTACTACTACAGAGTACTAGCATGGTGTTAATAGTAGATGAGTGGGATAGGACCCTGTGTAATGAAGTACTCTGAACAGGATGAAGTTGATTAGAAATAATGAGCTTTTGGAAATGTTTGACTCCTTAGCTAAGTCACTCTTTCTAACATTTGTAAAATGTGAGGCAGGTATCACTGTTAGGGTATCTACTTGTCTTCAAACTTTATGCCATCCTCAAGGTTGGATGCTTATCTGTGAATCACAGACTGATAATAAGTTGTGTGGACAATACTGATCAGGAGAGTGATCCTTTATATGGAAGAAGTACATACTATCAAGATTTCTTAAATTAATCAGAATTTGAGAAGTTAATAAATTCAGGAAAAGATGTACCAGTCAATAGAAACTTGAGAATATATAGGCAAAATAAGAAGATAGAATTTCAATCACAAAAATGAAATAATTCAAAAATGTAGAACTTAACACAATAGAGTTAACATCTTGTTAACAGTGGAAATGTGTATGTGCCAGTTCTGGTCCCAATGCTAATAAGCTCTCACTCCTATCCTAATGAAATTATCATGAGCATACAGATGCAGGAAAAGAAAGAGAAGCTGGAATAATTCAAAAGCACGACTCAGCAGTTTGTTTGCGTTATTTGATACAACTCCTCCGAAGACGGTGAGGAGCATTTGTGCCCTGGAAAGACGAGCAGTTCATGCTGTTCTGAGTCTGCGGGAAGGAAAGAAAGCCTGCTTAAACATTCCCTGTCGCTCTTCCAATGAGCTGGGTCAAAGCTAATGTACATCTGACGACATCTACCATATTTTCATTTCTTCACGTTCTCTTCTCAAGAATTAATAACATCGCAGAAGCTGGTGAGGAGGCGCAAACATGTTCTCTTATCTCAAATAGTGAATGGCCAATAGCATCTTGTAAACCTGTTTGTTCCCTCTTTGTCACACATAGGGTGGGCCGCGCTGTAGTTTATGGAAAGAGGGATAGGAGGATGTAGTTCGACACAATGAACCTAATGTAGGTGCACTGAGATTGGCGAACTATTTGCAAACGAATTTAGGTCAGCTTGTGTTTACACTCTACCAGCAATGTCACTGTAAATTATAAAAGGTCTACATTTGCAGGATGATGAGGGCAGAGTCTGGTGTAGCTGCAGAGACCAGGTGCATACTCTGAACTTAAAATTCTTTTTTTTTTTTTTAATTAAATTTAATTTTTTTTTTGAAGAGTGAAAGCACAAGCAAAAACAAATAGAAAAAAAATGACAGAAACAGAAACATACATTACTACATATGTTACAGATTTTCAAAGCAGGAATAGTTAATTAACAAGCAGTGGTTGTTATTTATCTTTAATCTCAAATCTGTTGCTCAGATTGACAGATATAGTTATGGATGATTGAACAAATAATTGAATATCAGTGCTTGCTTTCAAGAAATCTTGAATTTTTTCCTATTTTAAAAATTTATTTTAAAAACAGGATAACAATTGGTAAGAAATTATGAATTATACACAATTAGAAGACCAAGATGAGAGTTATTCAACCATGGGTTTTGTATTACACATGTCCTTGATGTAGTTGCTCAGATTTCATATATGAATAGACAGAGTTAACCAAGGTGAAAATTCTAAAAATTAACTGCTATTTTCAAAAATCTTATGGGAAGTATTAGTACAATTATTTCAGCCATCCTATATATACATATATACATGTATTTGCAAAAATAGGAAAAAGAAAAGATAAAAATAACTTTAAGGTATTAGTGGAAGTATTAGTGTAAATTCATGTGCAAGTGTTTGTATTAGTGCATATGTGTGTGTATATGTGTGTGCACCTATATATTCAAACATAAAACATAGAAATAGATATATGTATATATGTATATGTGTAGGAATATTTCTGTCTCTTTCCCTGTCTCTTTCTCTCTATCTCTGTCTCTGTCTCACTTTGTCTCTGTCTCTATCTCTATGTTTATCTCTATATCTATCTATCTATCTACCTATCTATTTCTATCTCTATCTCTATCTATCTTGTCTATCTGTAATCTACTTCTGGGTGCCTAGAAGCAGTGACAATCCTCCACTAAAAGAGGTGAGGGACTTTAAGATAAATAACATCCATGGCTGATTTGTGCAATATGTTAAAAACTTTGCAATCATTTATGTCAGAAATTAAGGAACTGCTTATGAAGTGTCTAAGGACCTATCTAAGGAACCACAAATCACTTTGACAGTGTTCCTTTAGGTAAACGTAGGCAATGAGGTATCAAAATAAGTGAATATTAGGTTACAATTTACTGAATAATATAGAAATCCATAAAGCCCTAAAAATACAAGAAAAAAAAACTTGGATAGTTTCTGACAACAAAATGTCAACTAATAATTTTAGAAGTTAATGATTAATGTAGACAGTCAACATTTGAAGATTATCAAAATGGTAGTTACATAAGCATCAATAGCTGCTAAGTGTGTGGTTAGGGAACAGGCTATTGGCATAGCATAGGAGTATTTCACCGCAAAAATACTACTCAAATAAAAAGGTGGAAAGAGTAATTTAAATTTACAGTGGGAAGGGCTGATAGGCACAAACCTGACCAAATGGTTAAAAACAAAATCATTTAAAGGGGCCAAATCCCTTTTTCCTGCTTCTTGGTGAGGTATAGTGCAGAATGGTCCCACATGCTTGTGGTAGAATTATTGCTGTGAATCCAAGACCTAAGCTTAGTGGTAAGGAAAGGCAGGGGAGGCTATGCATGGTTCATTAGTGACAGGGATGCTGGAGGAGCTCCCAAGGGAGCCTGGTAACAACATAAGTGAGTGTAGTCCTTCTTCTTACATAGACCCAGGGCCAGATGGAAGGAAGGGGCATTCCTGGGATAGCTGATGAAATCTGACATATGCCTAAGGTAGCGATGTATTAGCATTGGCTTTTTTGATAGCAAGAGTAGTTGTCAGAAGGACACCATTGTTTGGGAAACATAAGGAAGAATTTCTGGATTTGAATTCTGGTGGACTTTATGCGCCAGTTTTATGCTAGGTAAGTTGAATAGCATTTGCTAAGCTTCTCTTTCTGTATCTGAGGAATTCTGATAGCACAATTATTGTGACCATTAAGTGAGGTAATGCCTATAAACTCAGCCCAAAGGACATGCTCTCAGTGTATCTGGCTGTCATCATCATTATTATTCTCTTTCCCTTCATTCTTCAGATGCTTGTTTCACTTTACACACATCTCAGTCCAGGAGCATTTTGATTTGACTCTACAGACAGCATGGTGTAGGAGGCCATGTAGGAGTTCTCTCATGAACTACACATAGTGTTTAGTGTCTCCGCCGTCTCATCGGAGGGAGCCAACTGATCATGGATGGATATGTTCCACTGGGAAGGGCAGCCAGTTGTGATGCTCACGCACAGCGTGGAATCAGTACTGTGGTGGACACTGTGTGAATTTTTGTCTTAAATCATAGTCCACTTAGAATCACAGGAGAATTGTGAAAGAACAAGATTTTCTGAATGCTGTCCTCTGCCTAGCTTTCAGGTCTCTGCCAGAAGGTGTCACGAGGGCAGTTTTTCCTGAAAGAGTCTGGCACTGGTGCTCTGTGATGGCTGGAAACCATCAGTGGAAAGCAGTCTTTTTTAAAAGTGCCCCAGACATAAGTTTTAGCTTAGAGGAAAGGATAGGAAGAAAAAATAATGAAGTGCAGCATCTGAGGATTTCTGGATCACCTGAGTCTTCTTCCAATGACAAATTGCTTCCCTGGAAAAGCAGCAGCTGGAAACTAAACTTCAGTTTAGTTGGATGCATTTAAATGTTCGAAAAGAAAAAATCAAGTAAACCAAAGGAGTATTAAACCCTACCATTCAACTTCTGTGCTCTGTTCCCAAGATCTAGCAAAACTGACCCTTGTGCTTTGGACTACAGGGCATGTTCCAACTCTCCTGCAGCAGACATCATCTGTTGCTTGTCATCAAAATGATCTTAATTTAAACAAAACCATAATATACAAATATTGTGTTATTTGAAGTTGCTGAACGCATCAGATGTAACATTAACCATATTAATTATCACAGCTAATACTAGAACTTTCCCACATAGAAAATAAAATGGTGTCACAGCAGGGATTTCTTGGAGTTTGAATCACCTTTTGTCCTTGTTTCAGTGTATTTTACTAAAATAAATATGGAGGATTTCCCTGTACATTTTCAGTTTGAAACAAGCCACTTCACTACCCACCAGCCAAATGCAGATTACAGATGCCCACACACTGAGTACCGGATAGCATGCTTTCTGTGAGGGTGCAAATATGTTAGTTCTGGCTGTTTTAAAATGAGGAGAAGAAATCTAAAAACTGACAAGATTTAGATGAAGTGGGAAAAAATGTCTCCGAGAATTTGTAGTTCAGAAGCCTTTTTGTAGATTAATTTAATATTGTACATATTTAATATAATACATTCTCTATTCTTTTCATGTGAGATGGTGAATAAAATGGCACATTTTTATTTTTTGTGCTGATACTCTTCAAAGAAAGAAGTCTCAGGGCCCGGTGGGATGGCTTAGTGGTCTAAAGGTCCTGCTTGGGAAAGCTTAGGCAGCTTCAGGGACCGCGATTCGATCCCCAGCACCACCTGTTGCGCCAGCCCTGCCCTTGGGGTGGGCTGAGCTGGCCATAAAAATGAGTGAATGAACAAACAAAAGTTCTGAAACAAGAAAAATAAATAAATAAAATTTTTAAAAAAATTTTTTTAAAAGAGAGAAGTCTCTTTTCTATGCATGACATATACAGGGAATAGGTAGGCTGACCTTTGCTATCTGAGGTGCTCTCTTGATAGTCTTTTGGAAACCTTCCTGAGTCACTTAGTAAAGAGAATGGACACTTACTAGGCAGGCAGCTATGTGTCCCGTACCAGTCCTGCTTGGTTGCTAGCACACCTTGTGGTGTTGCCAAGTGCTTATGTCTCCTTGGAGAGTCTCAGTTTCCCCTCATAAAGAGAGGGAGTAAGTTTTAGTAGTCTCTCAGGACACACTGCTGTGTAAAATTGTAATATTCAGCCTGTAAAACCTACGTGTATCACTTATCACTCTTCACTTTTAGGGATTGCAGGATAATTTTGGGCTATTTCCTTCTTCCTTTACTGTAACATTTACCATATCCCTTCGTGATAGCTTAGTGAGGATCAGTTCAGACAGACTGAGAGTAACGATCATGCTCTTTCTGCCTATGTGTCCTTGGGTGGATGTAAAGTCAACATCATGGAGAAATACATAGAACCTCAGAGGCTGAAGTCCCAGTGACATGGGTTTAAATTCTGACATTATCACTCTCCTGTGGTCACAGTAGACATGTTCAGAAGTTTATGGAAGAGTTGATTTATAGAACATGGACAGGATCTAAGGAATAAGAGGAATCTAAGGCATTGGTAACCAAGAACAGCCGGAAGTCATCATTGCCTCTGCACCAGCAGAGGAGAAGGGAGAAAGTGAGCCGCATCACCTAAGGCCCCAGGGGAGTGGGTAAGCATGCCCTGACAGGACCAATCACACGGCGTGGCTAGATCCGCCACAAGGTGAGAGAGAAGGAAGTCCCACAAAGATTCTCTTCTACCTGCTGATCGCTGGTGTCTTCTGTTGACTGAATGCAACTCGAAATCTAAGAACAAAAGAACTTGGGCAGTGGAATTTGCAGGATTCAGATAGGGCAGGGAAAAAAAAAAAAAAAAAAATTGCTGGATACACCCAAATGAAGCAAAATGGAATACAGTTGTCTCTCAGCTCTAAGTCTGGAGCACATTTAGGATTCGCTGAATGTAAATTTACAATAAAACTGATACTAATCTCTCTTAAGACTTGCAATCATAGTGAATTTATATATACACATATACATATATGACTACTTTATAACGATGGCAAATAAATAAATTGAATGCTAATTTTCTTGTTAAAAAAAAATGAGCAAGCAAATGAGAGAGGGAAGATCACCGTCCGCTGTGGGCCTGACCCCATTGGCTGTGAGGATACACACATTCATGGTGTGCTCAGGGTCATGACTAGAGAACACCCTGTGTGCTGAAAGTGACATTCATCAGCATGGAGCTGCTCTGCATTGGCATGACATGTGGTAACACAGGCTGTTCCTCCACGTGTGCTCTGTGGGCTGTTTGCATATTGACTTGTCCAAGAAGACTTCCTGTGTAGAAGTCCAGCCTGTGATAGTAAACAGCTGAGGAAAAGCTGCTAGACATTTGGATGCTTTGGAAAAAAATGATGTCAAAACTGAACTGGAAATCACTGCCTCATTAAAAGGATGGCTGCACAAATCAGGGAGAATACAGCAAGCCACATGCGAGGGCACAGCTGCCCGGGCAGAAGTACAGAGGAAACTGACAGGAAAAAGATTCACAAGAGAATCAACGAATCTAGATCTATGGGCAAACATTTCAAGGCTGCCTGCCTGTTCAGGAATGCCTTACATTTGGAGATTTTATTAACTTAGAAAATCAAGCACAACCATAAAAAATTTAAAAACAAACTGTAAGAAAATTCTCCATAAAATTGATTCCATTTAAGAGATGCATAGATTAATACATTTTAAATTTTTATGTATCTGTTACCATGAAAGGAAATAATGCACTATATAAGCTTATTTTGACTTGCTTTCCATACTTTTAATTGATTTCCAGTCTTTGAAGATCAAGTGGATGTGACGGCGCCTGCTTGCCATGTCAGCACTAGAGAGGCTGAGGCAGGAAGCCCACCATTCATTGGAGGCTGGCCTAGGCTACACAGATCAAGGGCAGGCTAAATTTCACAGCCAGATACTGTTTCCATGAGGCATGTATATCTCCAGGGTTTCTTTACCTTAATGATACTGATCATTTCAGACATGATCATATTTTCTGTGGAGGCCGTCCTATAAGATATTTAGCAGTATCTCTAGCACCACCTCACTAGTTGCTGATAGTAACCTCTCTCCTAAACTGTAGCAACCCAAAGTGTCTCCAGCCATTGTCCACTGGCTAAAATGGACAGAACTCATCTTAAAGAACTGCTAATCTGGACTGCTTTATCAATAAATGGATCCATTTGGTGAAGGCCAACTATAAACTATAAGTAATAAACTTTATAATAACCTTTGTATTTATTCTATGATACTCCAGATGACAATTGTTTCAATAACTAACAAGAAGGAAAAGATGATATGAGAACTGGTGCCTGGATGTGGTCTTTTCCAAAAGACAATAGAAGAATGTCTCCTTATCTTCATGGTTGATGAAACTGATTTTAATTATTCTTTTCTGATATCTGCTCAGGCAGAATGATATACGAAAGTTATGAAGTGATTAAGATATGTACTTCTTTCTTGAACCTTTCAAACCCAGAGCTTGAGGGCTTTGGTTTCTCTTGCATTGAGTAGATTCAAAAAGTAAATATAGATGACCCACACTCTGATGAGACCTATCAACAAATTAGAAAGAAAATTTTAAAATTTGTGACACATGCACTTATAGATACATAAATTAATAAAATTATAAAGAAACACCCATGAGTGGCATAGTCGTAGATATAACTTCCATCTTGGAAGCTGCTCTGGGGTCAGTAAAAATAAAGGCAAGAGTTGGCTATGATAGGTTTTCTTGAGTTAAGAGTTGGAAGAGAAAAGTGAGATGATCTTTCTATGGCATAAAACTGCAGCTGTCATTTTGAGTTAATCATTCTTCTTTTCTGGTTTTGACACCTGCTCTCCTTAAAACTGCTAGTACAAAGTCAATGTATTCTGAATCTGCCAACCTTTATCTGAGCACCACCATTGCAGTAAGCCTACCATCTTAATGTGATCATGACTTTGCTTCAGGCACACATGCCATAATAGATGCCCCTGGCCAGTGTGTCCAGCTTTGTGCCTGAATGCTTTCTCTTAGAAAATGCCTTCTGCGGAGATCTGACTTTACCCATTTTTTGACTACATTACTACTTAACATCATAGAATTAAGGGGGAGTTGTCTTATTCCAAAGCATCACTTCCAATGTAATCAGAGTAAAATATAAAGAAGTAACAGATCACATGAGAATGTGCGATATTAAACAGTTTTGTTATGAATGAATTTCTAACTGCTCATTTTTTCAAAAAGATAAAGGATAAGAAGGTAATAGCTATATCTGTAATGTCTGTATCTATACAGACATAATGTAATATATATGTGAGTTGCGGGTAAATATATCAGCTTAATTAATAAATATATCAGTAAATAAATTGATTTTATAATACAAAATAATATATGAAATCAATATAAATTAAATATAAATAATAAATACAATCTGTGACATTAATATATCTTTTAAAAGAACATTGTAAAGAGTGCACTGTTGTATTTTAAAATGAAGTTTATATATAGATATGAAATAATAAGTAGTGAAATTTTATACCAAATACTTATTCACATTTATATGTTTGCTTGCAGAATGGGTACATACCTAATAAAACTTCATAATTTATTTTAAAATGAGAAGAATCTGATATTTATAGATTTGAAAATATTTCACAGTGGTCAACATCACTTTCAAGATGTTATAAAATTCTCCATTTGATTATATGATTTTTTTTCTAATTCCATTAATGTAGTCTCATACTTCCACTTAGCCCTAGACTATTACCTACAGACCACGATGAGCCCATTCAAGAGGAACACTTCACAGCAATTCATTTTTCCAATATGGAATCCCTCTATCAGGTAAATTCTCTATCATTCTACAGTTTTTTTGTTTTGTTTTGTTTTGTTTTGTTTTGTTTTGTTTTGTTTTGTTTTTGCAGTACCGGGATTCAAACTCACGAACTTGCACTTGCCCAGCAGGCGTTTGTGCCTTGGAGCTATCTCCCCAGCCCCTCATTCTACAGTTTAATGTCAAGTTTCAGAGGACTTGTTTCACAGGAATAGTGTTTTCATGTATTATTTTCCTAAATTTTATAGTTGTCTATTGACATATAAATATTCACTAAAATATTTCCACCTCAAAGCATATAATTATACTTATGTAGCTATTGGTGCTATAATTTGAAGCTATAAAATTGTTTACTATCGTTACTTCCTTGGCTTCCATTTTTAAGCCTGACACACGTTTGTTTAAAACCCATTTGAAGAACTGTTGTTAGTGTTAGCCTTCGGGACGAGTCACGGCCATTGCTTGGCCATTTTGCTTTCTGTGAAAGCCTGAGAGAATGTTTTTCTCTGGTTGACTCTCCTTAGACACACTGCAGTTCATTCATCCCTTTCCTCTGAGGTCCCATAATCTTCTTGACCAGGAAATTTGGGACACCTCTGAGGTATAGGATATTACAGCACAGGTTCTCTTATATCCTGGGTCTTTATTGACCTTGAAGGGCTAGGTCCAAAATATTGGCTATCCTTATAGCCCTTCTTTTCTCCAATTGTCGGTCTGTTAACTTACATTCTCAACCCTCCAGCAGAAAAGCTTTGTGATACTATTATTCTATAACATAGGTACTTGAGCTTATCATCACTGGCTTTCTGAGTATCAAATATCTTTGACTTAGCTTGTAAATATTTTCTGACCATCATTGATATTCTAATAACTTTCCATACAATGTGATATAAGCAGTTACACAGTTTTGACGCAGATATTTGGAAATTCAAGGAAATACAAAATTGTAGCCTGTCACCAATATGGTTTTTGGCCCAGTCTCTTATTTTCAAGTACTACTCTTGAGAGAATGACAGTAACTGAGTTTACACCAGGAGCAGTACATATCAAAAAGACAAGAGTGACATGTATTCCAAACATAATTCTAGCGTTACATTGTGCTATAATCAATATGCGGAACCTTTTAAAGGTTCTTGAGACCAATATCTGATTTATCCTGTGTACATAAGTGTATGGTTTTGCTATTGGTGTTTTCTGCTTTGTCTGCTTCCAGTCACTTCGTTGTTTGTTCTACAAAGTACTGTCTATGGTCTCAAATTTAATCCTGAGGGGATCTGACCCTGGAAGATAAAAAAAAAAAAGAATGCTTAGTTATACAGGTCTTGCTTCGACTTGCCTTTGACCACCCAGCAAGGAAAAAAAAAAATCCTTAATTACAATGAATGGAACGCAAAGCTAGATTGGTGAGATGAGCTTTAGGAGGCTTAGATTCAATAGCCTCCAACATCACAAGCTTCACT
>PVJA010049277.1:0-13817 GCA_004027025.1 Myocastor coypus
ATACTCTAGAGTGGTTCACTCCAATGACGTGTGTAAAATTTATGAGAAATCAAAATTAAAAGGCTCTTTTGTAGCCATGCACTGGACATACAGTAGGCACACAGTTAAAATATTTAGCAGAGGAGAGGCAGAGGGAGCCCATATTCCTGCAGCTGGCATCTGGAGATCTGGGGTCTTGGCTCTGTCACTTAGCAGTTGAATTGTCCTTGGCAAATCCCTAAACTTCCCTTACCTTTTCTCTTGAAAGAGTCCATGACATATCTTTTGGCCTCTTCATAAAAATATTGCTAGAATAAATTTCATTAATGGCAGTCTATAGAGGTAAAATTCTTTGCAATCATGGCA
The DNA here is from genome assembly GCA_004027025.1 of Myocastor coypus. Classification (NCBI taxonomy): domain Eukaryota; kingdom Metazoa; phylum Chordata; class Mammalia; order Rodentia; family Myocastoridae; genus Myocastor; species Myocastor coypus. The sequence goes on from PVJA010049277.1 coordinate 346, forward strand.
AAACTCCTCCCCTTTCTCTGCTAAGGTTCAGCAGCCTCTACTCAACCCCCTCCCTGAGAGCTCGTTCCCTATGTGTTAATGCACTTTCATCTCTTTTGGGATCCAGAGTGAGACATGAGTAAGACCTGCCATGTACAACCTACCACCACGTGTTCATTGATCACTACTTCACGAAGCCCTTACAGCTCCTTTGCAGCACCCCCACCTCTAAAGTCACAGCATTCAGCCCACTTCCATCATGCTGGTTCAGTTTTCTCTCTGCTTCTTTCACACATTCTGCTTGGAACTGACTGTCAGATGTTTTGTTTTAGTTCTACAATATCTACCTTTAAAATTAAAAAAAATTCTACTGATACTTCTGTATGCTAGGTCATTTTTGTTATCCTAATCTACTGTGGTAGCTAATGAGTTGGGCTCCTTTTCTGTTTTCTTCATGGTTCAATCCAGTTGTCTATGGATATCAGGGGAATTAGGTTCAAGCATAGCCTTAATTATTCTGGTTTATCATTTAGAGAGAAGATAAAGAGAGAGAGGGGAAGTTTGTGAATAATCAGATCTGGATTCCTTGAAATATCATCCTTGGAGATGGTGAGAGTATTCCAGCTAAATATATTTATTCTTGAGTACACATACAGGCATATATATATATATATATATATATATGAATTGAAAGATAAAATATTTCATTCATAGACCATATTAAATGATGTTATCAATGAACTAATTGAAGTCATAGTTTTCATTTTGCACTGAAGAGTGATGAAGCATATTTATTTTGTTATGCCCATCTAACTTAATTAATAACATTGACCAAAGAAGTACCTCAGTGGTGATATGCTTGCCTAGCGTGGGAGGAGATCCTGGGTGTTATCTCCTGCTCTGCGAAAACAAAGCAGAGCAAAGATTAAAAAAGAAAAAGAAAGAAGGATTGATAATTCTATGGTCAGAAGATTCCATTGAAATTTTGGCTTTCCTCATAGCTTTGTAAAAACTTAGTATCATTAAATATCCTAGAATTCTAATTCCTTTGGCTATAAAGTATGAAACATTGTTTTTATTTAGTAAATAAAAACAAATTTGACTATTTTTCTGATTTTGTGGATAATATCAGAAAATATGTACAATTTACAGAACTATACTTGGCACAAAATATGTAGTATATAGAGAGTGATAATTACCAATATCTTTTGTGTGATTGATAAGTATCAGATGCTAATACTATGAAGAAGTGAAGATTATTATATAAAATATAATAGAAAAGATTATATATAAATTATATTATATTTATATTATAAACATTATATTATAATAATATTTATATTATGAATATTATATTATATTATAAATTATGTAAAATATAATATAAAATATAATAGTGGAATACTATTTTATATAAGATATCTTTATTATTACTTTTATCATAGAGGAATGATGTGCTGAGTAAATTACTCAAAGTCGAACAGTTATATGCAACAGAATGAAATTCAAAATGGTAGCAGCCCTGAGCATCTGACTTGATACACGATATTATTCTATCTTCCTGCTAATGATAACCATATGCTTTCCTCATCTCAAGCATGCAATTATTTTGTGTCTCAGGTGTTGCAGTGAGAGTGGATGTGATAATCAGTAACTTACTCTGATAAATCTTCCGTGTTACCCATTGCATGTGAGACAAAATCTATAGTAATTATTTATATCAAGGTCTTTTGTAATCTTGTTTCAGTTGACTTACTCACCTTTACTTCTTAAGACAAAGTAACCTTAGCATGTGCTAGAAGAGTATGAAGTCCTTGTACCTCAAAAAGTACATTTTTACCTGATTTCTTCATTTTATATCTTGGCCTACCTGGGACTGGCTCACAGCTCCAATATCTTTTTTTTTTTCTCTGAAAGTGTATCCAGTTAAAATTATGGCCTAGCCAAAATATTACTGTCCATAAATTTTCCCATCATTTTTTCTGTGTACCAGTAGCAACAATTTGCTATTTTTATTGCCAGTGCTTTTGTGAGAGAATCAGAAGTATACATTTACACCATACTCATTTCTCTAGAGTTAATATTTGCTAGGATGTAGACACATCACTAAAAAGAACCACAGGAGTCTTAATTGCTTTCACAATGAGATAGACCAGAGCAAGACAGTGATCTGTAGATAAATAGTTCTTTCTAAAACATCTGCTCACTTCTTAGAGAAAGTATTTAGCTTAACACTTCAATTTTCAAATTTGTTGCAAAAAATCAAAGGTTACAATTTAGAAGTATTGGCCAGCTCACTAATGAGACAATAATCTGGGGGAAATTAGAGGACTTTCTTTTTAGAAGATTGGTTAGAACATACTTTGAATTTATCCTGAGGGATCTCTCCTTGAGGAGTTAATTAGAATAAATGCTTTGGCAGAGATTGAGGCCCACTATTTAGGAAAAGACTCAAACATTTCTAGCAAAAAAGGATTTTCTCCTGGGACTTGATTTAGCTTTGGGCTATTGATCAGATGTTTTACTGTGGCTGTGGTTATTGGGCTACGGATGAGGGGATTGGGCAATCTCAGAAATGTATAGAAGCCATGTGTGGAGCTATCCAAAGTAGCTGGCCCAGTTGCTAATAAAGATGTAGGTTTTGGATTTATCTTACTCAGACCTATATTGTTTGCAGCAAAGTGCTTAGTCGTTGTCAGCATCCTCACCATTACTGATTGCATTAGTATCTGAGTTATTGGAGTTTTACTTCTGAGGAAAGAGTTACTTATAAAAGGGTTTTATTTTAAAGTGCTCTTGCCAATTTTCATATAGAAAATTTCAAAGATAATATTTTCACATGTACTTTTGAACTAAGACTAGTTATCCTGACCTGGGAAATGTTTAGTTTTGTTTTGGATAGTCCAAAAATAGAATTTAGGAAAAAACACTCATGCAGATGTGTGGGGGTAGTTTCTATAGACTCACTGGGGCAGGTTCAGCATATTCTGTATGGAGTAACAGTGGGTCCAGCTGCTCCTGCTCAGCCTTGGCACCCCCAGCTGATTACCACTTTTTTCAAGGGTTGCTTAGCTATTGCATTTAAAAAAAATAACTATTAGATAGTATGGCAAAATTCTTGATTTTGTCTAAGTATCAAGAAAGTATAAAAATTGGTACATAAAAGGATGATAAAAGGATGACATCATCAGAAAAAGCAAACATATATAGCATAAATTCTACAGACAAGAGAAAATCTGAACAGTGGGGAAACATGAAAAGCAGGATGCAAAATAGAGCATAAACCTTTCACTCCTAGGTTTCTACAATTTTGCCCTTCTGATTATACACTGAGCAGTTGATATATTTTTCTAGCTTTCTCTAAAATTTAATTAATCAAAACTTTCTCATATTTAGACATATTTTAATGTGTTTGACAGTAGCAATAAGCATCTTGAGATAGCAAGACCTTGTCTCAAAAAGACAAAAAAAAAAAAAAATCTTGAGGCTATTCCTCTAAATGTACTGAAAGATCTACCTGCATCAAGAACTTTGTAGATGGTAAATGTAAATAGGGGTACAGAAAATTCACTTCAGACATAGAGAATGAAAATTATTGGAGGTGAGTAAGTAAGCATTCTTAATAAGTTTATTAGGAAAGTCTAATTCTGAGTGCTTTAAAACTGCTTCATATTAATCAACCTTTCATTGCTTGGATACAATAACTGACATTCCAACATTAACAGAGGAGAGGTTTAGTGAGTTGATTGTTTCAGGGGTTTTCAGGCCAGGATTCGCTGACCCCATCCAAGTTAGGGCAGTCTTTCTTTTTCTTCAATGTGCCAAACTAAGACCTAGCTCAGGCCTACAATGCTTTCCCCTGGCACTGAATGGAAATGAAGTTTTCTTAACATTCAATTCTCAGCTCAAATTTTACCTCTATAACAAGGGCTCACCTGCTCAGTCTAGAAAGAGCAACTTTTTTCTTGTTAATTTTTCTCTTAAATCTTGTATTTATTTGGTACTGGGTCTCCACAGGCAGCTCAGCCTCCTTGTGATTCTCATGCTTCAGCCTCCCCAACGCTGAGATTGCAGGTGGGCTCCACCACACACGGTTTCAGTGGCCAGCACAGCACCCCCATCGCGTGTGGTACTGGGGCTTGAACCCAAGTCCTTGAGTGTGTGACGCAGGCACTTAGACTACTGAGCTATGTCCCTAACCCATACAGAGCAATACTGGCAACTAGAGAGGCATTGCTTTTCAGATAGTTTCCATGTTTTGTCTTATGTTAATTATTATTATTTCTAGTTCTTTTATTTGTGTTTCAACCTCAATGAAATGTAAACTTTCCATGAAGGTTTATTATTATATTTTTTAAACCTGGAACTGTGCTTGACAAGATACATTGAGGGGGTCCTTTAAAAATATCATTTGGTTAAAGGAAATAATTAATTTGTTATTTTCAGCTAAAAAATTAAGCATATTCTCTTGAATTAGCCTAACCAATATACCTATTGTTAACCATATAGCTATTTAAATTAAATTTAAAATTGATTAAAATTAAATAAACCCTGAATTCACTTACTCAGCTTCATAAAGCTAGTAGCTAATGTATTGGATAGGGCAGAAATAGAACCTGTCATCTTCACTGACATTTCTGTAGGAACAGCACTCTAGGGAATGATTTTCTATGCCATAATAATAATAAAAAAAAACAAATGTTAAAGAAGTAAAACTTCTAACCAAGATACATATGTATTTTAAGGAATACATGGAAAGTCAATGGATTTTTCTTTTTAGAGTTCTATTAAGTAGGATAAACTCTGTGCTCTAGAGAAGGCTTAGCAGTCTCCTTGCTTGAGGGTGGGTCTCTGGACTTTTGACCTCTCAAGGTCCCTTTCTGATCCATGCATAATTATTCTTGTGATTATAATTAAACTTGTATCCTGCCAACCAAATGCTGAACCTTTCACAGAATCCTCAGAAGGCTTAGTTTTTGATCTCAAGGAATTTTTAAGACTCTTTCAAACTGTATTAAGAACAGATCACATTTTGAAGACTCTTTAAAGAAAAGATTCATGAAGATTGATGACTCTGAGAACATGTGAATGACAGAGCACTAGGTTTCTAAGAAATTACTTGTCTTCTTAAATTTACAAATTAGAGAAAAATTGACTTGTCCTGTTTAATTTGCAAAACTTCAGAAACTCTCCAGTTTAAAGCACTAACAATTTTAGCCATGTGTCATTACATCTTTACCCTCGGGCTTATCAGAATTCTTATAGGCAAGGACGTCTTATTGTTCACTCACAGATTGCATTAAGACAGCCTTCACTGTTTGGATGACCAGTCAGAGCTCTCCAGAATGGTCTGTCAGACAGCAATTTAGAAGAGTGTTTTACTGAGTGTGACTATAAATGTAGCCATAGAGCTTGTTTAGTTTCCATTCAAGTCAAGCATGGAAAGAGGACATTGCTGTCTGAGAAAATGATCATGGGTCAGGGATTTCTTCTGTTGCATATGCAGTGAGCTCACTGAGGGGAGCATAACAGGAAAAACAGAGGGATCTTTTATGTTTGAAAACCGGCTATAATCTAACTTTACAGAATGAAAATACTCATGTGGCTCCTACCCGGAGAAAGGCAGCTTACTTGATATTCGGAGGAGTGAAATAGCATCAAAACGACTTTGCTGGCTGGCGATGTCATCAGGTATTTCAGGCAAATAGAGTTTGCCTTAGTTCAGTTCACAGGACTTCATGAATTTTAATATCCTGACTCCATATTCATGTTAATGTTAGTGCATCCCTTGCACTTTCTTCATAGTAAGAAGATGGATTTGTACTTAAAATACGGAGCACTGTGGTTCTGTAAAGTATTTGACACAATTGATTCAGGTTAAGCGAAAAATTGTATGATTTATTAAACTTTGTTCTAATAAATTCATAAGCTATAGTTCAGGTTTAACTTTTTTTTTTTCAGGACTGGGGTTTGAATTCCAACCTTGCACTTGTTAGGTAGGCAATTGTGCCATGGAGCTATCTCCCTGGCCCCTCAGATTTAACTTTAATAAGTACGATAAAATGTGGAGTTTTTCAACCATTCTGCTTCTTAGACTGCTTAAACGTTTAAATTTGGACCTCTTCATGATCTTCCAGTGCTTTTCCTTCTCGGATTTGGATAGTCCAAGGTAGTCACTCAAATCCCAGTAAGAGTGTAAAACTTTGTATGCTTATAGAAAAACTGTTACTGTTAATTTAAGACTGTGCTTGCATACTAAAAAAAAGTTGGAGGCAAAACTGCAGAAGCTACCTTATGGCTATTTATTGTGTAAAAGAAGTGAATTCCACACAGCAGCATGAAGCTTCCATAGGAGTACCTATGGGTCACACAATTTACATATTTGGAGTAAGTATTTGGTCATCTACCCAGTTAACCAAAGATGAAATAAGCGTTTCATCTAGACGCAGAAAAACCACAAAATGGAAATTTATCTTGACAGCAAGATACTCAAAATTACAATTACTTGGGAAACAAGAAGCCATTCAACTAGCATGTTTTGCTTTAAATTCTGTAGCATATAACTTTCTTTTTAAAAATTTATTTTCATTAATATTAATGGGAAAGCAATAGCAATGAGAAAGTTTTGCAACAGGTTAGAAGGCCAGATATAATAATTAATGTATTGTATATTATTGTCTTTGTCATAGTTATTCAGAGTACAAAATACAGGTATGATTTCTTGTCTAAATATCATTAGTACAGATCTTTCTTTTCATTGCATAAAGAAAAAGTCTCTGTATTTATAGTCCAGTAGCTCTTAATTATAGTGAATTATCAGCTCATCTGACATTATCAGAATCTATTGACTAGCATTTTACAACCCAGTATATTAATATGGCTTTCCTTTTTATATCTTGAGGTTAGAATTTTCTGCTGGATGGTTAAGACCAAGATAAAGCTAGACCTATATTACAAAAATATGTTATTTTTGCATCTGACCAGGTCAGTCAGGATTAACCCTGAAGTCATGTACAGTGGTTTGTGGCAGAACTTTTATCAGTGTCAGCCAGCTGGATGAGTCATCGCCACTGCTTGACCAATTTGCTCTCTGTAAAAGCCTAAGAGAATATTTTCTCTCTATATGATTCTCTGTAGGCACAGTGTACATCATTACTTTCCTCTGTAACCCCATAATGTTCTTGAATACGAAACTTGGGTCTCCCCTGAGTTATAGGTCATTACAGTACAGGTTTTTTTATGTCCTGTGTCCTCACTGACCTTAAAGAGCTAGAACCAAAGTATTGGCTATTCTTGTGTCTTCTTTTTCTTTAATTATTTGGTCTGCCAAGTTCTGTTGTTAACCCACCAGAAGAGAAACTTAATGATATTATTCCCTATAACATAAACACTTGAACTTGACATCACTATCTTTGTGAACATCAAATCGCTTAGACATAACACGAAACATGTATTTTCCATCAATTGTTGATATTATAAGCTTTAAATCCCTATAGAGTGTGAAAAAATAGCAATTATGCATTATTACACAGAATTGTAGGAACTTACTCATTTACAAAATGGTATTGGTACACTTCTATGGCAGTTTTTCCTTGTCTCATATTCCCTTTTATTATTTTCTTTTGTTTGTTTCTCTTCTTTCTTTCTTTCTTCCTTCCTCTTTCTTTCTTTCTCTCTTTCTTCTTTCTTTTTTAAACAAACATTTACTTGAGAGAGAACATAGCAATAACTGATGTGACATTAGAAGCAGTACTCAATTAGAAGATCAGAATGACAGGTAATCCAAGGCTAGCTTTAGTATTCCACATTGCTATCCGCAGTGTACTGGCTTAGTTCACAGCTATCAGTATATACAGTTAGTCGAGATGCAAATTCTACCAATTGCCTGCTAGTTTTAAAAACCTGTTGGAGATTTTCAGGATCATTGTCTTATCCATCTTTTATATATAAATGCATGGTTGTGCCCCTACCATGTTTCCTAATTTTTCTCCTAGCTCTCTCTTCATTATTTGATCCTTAAATTCTCACTTTCCATTAAACTATATTATACCTTTCCATTCTTATTTCTTCTTTTATGTTCTTATATCAAGGAGACTATATGATATGTACACATGTAGGTCTGGCTTATTTCACTTATGAGCATATGTTCAATATACATCCATGGATACATGAAGCCTTCAAGTGTATCATTCTTTAGCACATCCTTTCGTCCATTCTTCAGGTGACAGCTATTTCAGTTGTTTTCAAGATTTGGCTACCACAAATTGTGCTGCTATAAACTTAGGTGCACAAATGTCACTATGATATGATACTTTTAGTTCTTCTGGAAATATTCCCAGTAGGGGGATAGCTGGATTGAATGGGATCTCCGGTCCTAGTTTTTCAAGGAATCTCCACACTGATTTTCATACTGGTTATACCAATCTGCATTCCCACCAGCAGTGAAGAAGGGTTCCTTCTTCCCCACAGCCTCTCCAACATTTGTTGTTGGTTGATTTCTCTATGATAGCCATTCTTTCTGGAGTGAGATAGTATCTCAGTGTTGTTTTAATTTGCATTACATGAATGGCTAGCGATGCAGAGCATTTCTTCATGTAAGAAAATACCTGTTAAAAACAATGCAGGGAAAAATAATTCAATACTTGCAAGATAATGCAAAGATGAACAATGTAAGACTAATAAGAATAAATAATAAAAGAGTAAGTAAAAATGACATAAAAATGGGCACAAAGAATAGCAACAAACTCCTCAAATATGGGAAAACAATCGGACATTCAGATAAGTGAAGTATATAGAACTCCAAATAGCATCAACCCAATTAAAACCACACCTAGACATATAATAATTGAGATCCCAGAAGTTCAGCACAGAAACAGCATAGTAAAAGCTGCTAGAGAAAAGAAACACATCACATTTAAGGGAAAACCCATCAGGGCCCATCTAACAGTTCATTAGATTAAAGTGCCTGCTAGCAGGTGTGGGTAGGGGTTCAATCCTCTGGCCTGCCTTGCTGGCCCTGCCCCAGGGGTGTGCTGAGGTAGTAATTGAGATGGGGAATGGTGGTGTGTGTCTGTAACCCCAGTTCATGGGAGGCTATAAACACGTGCATCACTATGAGTCCAATCTAGTAGTGAAATCCTGAACACCCTGTGGAACCTTCCCTAAAGTACACACACACACACACACACACACACACACACAAAGGAAGTCCATCAGAATAATGGCAGATTTCTCTTCAAAAATTAAATCAAGAAAATCGTGGAGCAAAGTTCCATAAACCTTGCAAGAAAACATTCCAATCCAGACTGATGTACCCTGCAAAATTATCTCTCAAGTATAATGGAGAAGTGAAATACTTCTGTGACAAAGAGCAAATAAAAAATTTCATGATGATAAAGCTAATCCTACACAGACTACTAAAAGATATTCTAGAGAGGGATCAAAATGATGAGAATTCCATGAAGGAGAATGGAAAGAACCCACCAAATAGGCCAAACAATTAAACATAGAGAAAAAGAGATATACAACAGCAAAATATTTCCATCAGCATATACTCAAGTGGACTTCTCCTGTTCCTTATGGTTCATGATTCTGTCTAGGTCTACAGGCAGATATCAAGGAAATAGCTATAGCCCTGTCCCCCAAATGACACTTGGGCACCATGAAGATTGTCTATGTCCACAACATGCTAGAATTTTGTGTGATATCCTATCCCCAAACTGTTGGAAGTGCTGGTCATATTTTTGACATTACAATGTTTATGTTATGTTTTATTCTTAGTAATTCTTTACTATCATGAAAACTTTTCCATAGTTGATAGTTTTCTATATATTAACCTATTCACATACTACGTAAGTACTCTGAATTGATCTTAGATTTGTACATGTAATGCACAACATTCTGGTATCTTAGTTGGGCTCATGACTTAATTTAATTTTGAAGTATTATTTTGAAATGCTAATTTAACTTTTAATTAATGAATATTTAATTTAAAAAGAAAAATAATTTTATTTTATTTTTCTTCTCTTATTTCCTTTTATTACCTTTTTTTTAAAAATTAAAAATTTACTTAAGAGAGAGTATAGCAATAATTGATATGACACTAGAAACAGTACACATTTAAAAGACCATAATGATAAGTAATTTTAAAGGAACTATTTATTTGGATGAAAGGGAAGCACAATTTATTCACAGTAGTTCTGAGGAAAGGGAAGGAATTTGTGTATAGTCACCCTCTCCTGGCACAATAGATGTATAAGGATCTTTTATTAAAAGGAACAGAGGCAGAAGAAGAACAGAGATATAGCACATATTTCCAAACTTCCATTAGCACTCTGAGCCATCTTCAGATCATTTTTTTCTTATGAAAATGAATAAATAAATATTAAATAAATAATGGGTCCTGACCTGCAGGGACCAGGATTTCCATATCCTCTTACATCTGAGCTGAAGATGAAAGGGAGTGTTGCTTTTTTGTTTAGCAAGAGGAAATTTGGAGACAACATTTATGCTTAATTAAAAAAAAATTTTATTTTTAGGACAAGGTCTACATGATGTCAGAGTCTCACTACTAGATCGAACTCTTAGTGATCCACCTGTCTACAGTCTCCCAAGAGCTGGGATTACAGATGCATGCCACCATGCTCAGTCTCAATTGCCCTCTCAGCACACCCCAGAGCGTGGGGCCAGCATGGTAGGCCCAGGAATTAAATCCCCAGCCCCTTTGCCTGCTTGCAGGCTCTTGCTGAGGTATTTGGGCAACCACTCAAAAATCTAATTTTTAAAGTTTTGTTACCAGTGCAGATTACAAAATTTTGAATTAAATATATAAAGGAAAGCAAACATTTTTGTATTCTAAAACAGTATACTTGCCGGGCGTGGTGGCGCACGCCTGTAATCCCAGCATTCGGGAGGCTGAGGCAGGAGGATCCGTGCGAGTTCGAGACCAGCCTGGGCTACAAAAGTGAGCTCAAGGCCAGCCTGAACTGCACAGTGAGACCCTGTCTCAAAAAGACAAAAACAAAACAAAACAAAAAAAAAAAACAAAAAAACAAAAAAACAGTATACTTATCTGGAGAATATAAACATATATAGTGGAAAATTATGGTAGAAAATGACAGTATTGATCTCCAAACTAATTTGAATCCTCAAGATAGGAGGTATTACAATTCCAGTTTTTAAATTATACTGCAAAGTTATACTAGTAAAAACAACATGTCTGGTAGAGAAGCAGACATATTCATCAACACAGTATACTAGAACATGCAGAAACAACCTGAACAACATTTGGCTGTCTGAATTTTGACAATAGATCAGAGACCTTTGTACAAAAACAGAAACAATGAGTCTGCTGAAAGAAAACATTGGTTAAACTCTTGAAGACCTAGGCATAGGCAAAGACTTCATGAACAAAATCTCAATTGCATTTGAAATAACATCATAAATGAACAAATAGTATTATATCAAATTTAAGAATTTCTATACAGCAAAGGATCAACAGAGTGAAGAGATAAAGTATAAATGGTAAAATATATTTTTACTGTTTACTCTTCAGTTAGATGACTAGCACCTAAATGATATAAAGTACTCAGAAAAAATAGACTTAGGAAAAAATCCTTTGAAACAAAGAGATTTTTATCTTTCACTATGATAGTGAAAGCAGTATACTGTGGGGATATATTACATGTTGTAAATAATGTGGTTAAAATCACTTAGGTAGATTTCAATTTTATAATATGAAATGTAAAAAGAATTAAGAGCTATTTCACTATTAAATGGAAAAGAAATGTTTGAGAACAAAATGACAAAAAACTCATTTAAATTTAAATGAAACCATCAAAGTTGTGAGTTAAAAGTCATGAGCAAAATAAAATAATGGAGGCTGATTTTTAGACTGCTGTCTTGTGACACCCAATGAATAGCAGTAATATGAAGTAAGATTAGACAGTCAAATGGAGGCTGTACCTTGGCAAGACAGAATTAAAAATGCCCCAGATTGTTCTGGCTGTGACACACTTGGCACCACTTGGTAGAGTGTATAAGGGAAGAGAGTATGAATTCACATGTTCTACAGGTAAAGGGCCTGGCAATAATAGCTTTCAAAAACCATTGTTCGGGAGATCATAAATCTAACTGGGAATGTAGACAAAGATTTTGCAAGAAACATAAACAAGTATTTCCTTTCCTAAAACAACAAATCAAAACAAACAAAACAGAAATATTAATACCAAGGTAAATAACTGTAGAAAAAGGAACAAGAAATTGTTAAAACAATGGGGAGAAACAATGACACAAAAATAAAAGGAAAGTATTAACAGTTATGTTCTGGCTATATAGAAAAATATTACATGTTGAACATGAAGTATTCATCAGAAATGTAAAGTTAACTTTACTTGTGAAACAGTCAATGTGTCACTATATTAACCACAAGCAAGTAAATAATATGGTGATCTTTACAGCAAATCCGGAGTATTTAATAAAGTTTAAAATCAATCATAAATCTGTTCCTCAAACTAAAGAGAACAATCTTAAAGAATGTATGTGAGAAATACACACTTAATAAACTGACTTTGAAAGACTGAAACTTCTCTAAGATTATGTATAAAACAAGAGCATCCTCTGAAAACTTTTATTTAATACCATGTGGGAAATCATAACCACAGCAGCAAGACCTCCCCCCCAGAAAAGTAACGTCATATGGATTTTTTTAAAGCCATCCAACAGTTTATTAGAAAGAATGTAGACATTTAAAACAATCCTACTGTCATGAACATAAATTGAGGTTTTTCAGCCAGGGTACAAGCTGAATCAAAAACAAATAAAAAACCCAATAGTGTATTAACACCTTTTCATTTATTTGTCATACTGACAGTGCAAATACAAATTGGCCTAAATGTACAGACTCCCAAGCAACAATGTACAGCTTTCTTTGTCCTCCATGCTGAGAAATGTAAAAGATTAAGGGCCAAATAATACCAAATGTATAGGTTTCAAAAACCACCTAAGTTAAGGGCATTTACTAGCTTTAGTGAAGGGTACATCTGTGACATGGACCAGTGATCACTTACATAAAATAATGTGAAGTAAGTTTTTTGAAAAATAAACTTTAGTGGAACAATTCTGAAAGGTACACCAGAGGAATGGCAGGTTATCAGTTTAACATATTAGCCAATTTGAGTTCATACCTAAAATCTAAAATTTAGTCATGTTTCCTATGCTGAGAACTTTCTATCATGTTGTAACTATGTTATAAAGTAAAGGAGACAGGTGAAATTTTTTTTTTTTTTTTTTAATCACAACTGCTGTATTGTTTACGACCTCAACAGCTCGTGAAAGTCTGGGAAATGTTCATGCATAAGAATAATCCCTCAGCCGGGCGTGGTGGCTCACGCCTGTAATCCCAGCACTCGGGAGGCCGAGGCAGGAGGATCGGTGTGAGTTCAAGACCAGCCTGGGCTACAAAAGTGAGCTCAAGGCCAGCCTCAACTGCATAG
>PVJA010049278.1:0-13826 GCA_004027025.1 Myocastor coypus
CCAAGCTTTCCATTGTTCCCGTGAGGAGAGGCTACTGGGGAAACAAGATTGGCAAGCCCCACACTATTCCTTGCAAGGTGACTGGCCGCTGTGGCTCTGTATTGGTGCGCCTGATCGCTGCCCCCAGAGGCACTGGCATCGTCTCCGCCCCTGTGCCCAAGAAGCTGCTGATGATGGCTGGAATTGATGACTGCTACACTTCTGCTAGGGGCTGCACTGCTACCTTGGGCAACTTTGCTAAGGCCACCTTTGATGCCATCTCCAAGACCTACAGCTATCTGACCCCTGACCTCTGGAAAGAGACTGTGTTCACCAAGTCTCCCTATCAGGAATTCACCGACCATCTTGTGAAAACCCACATCAGAGTCTCTGTCCAGAGGACTCAAGCTCCAGCAGTAGCCACAACATGAAGGGTTTTTACACAAAAATAAACTATGTCTGCCAATCTGTCAAAAAAAAAAGAACAAAACATGGGCGACACCCACTCAGGAACCCCTCCTGTCTCTCTCTTGGACAGGAGCTTGCTTTCCCTCAATAAATATGTTCTGAAAAAAAAAAAAAAAAAAAAGAACAAAATGAAACTAAAAACAGTGTTCACACTCATGAAAAAACAAAGACCAATTTATTAAAAAAAGAAAAATAGGGCCTGGAAGTATGGTTCAGTGGTCTAAAGCACCTGCAAGCGGCTGCAGGGACTGCAGTTCAATCCCCGGCACCACATGCTGGGCCAGCCCGGCCCTTAGGGCAGGCTGAGCCGGCCATAAAAAATAAACAAACAAAAGTTCTGAAACAAGAAAAATAAAATAAAATTTAAAAAATAAGAAAGAAAAATATTTCTCTGTGATTTCAAGGCTACGGTCATTTTTTGTGGTTTACACATTGTGGAAGTGCCCAGTTAAGGGCATGTCTCTGCTGTCACTGGTAGACAAAGGGTGCAGACCAGGCTGGATAATCCCAGCAAGCTTTCAGTGAGTGTGGGGTGCCAATTCTGGTGCTTCCCTAGCCACAGAAGTTCAGGCTGATTCTGGCCTCTGCATGTGGGCTTGGGACACAGTCATTCAGTCAAACATCCTGAGTGTCTCTTGCTGGCCTGACCTTGGTGCCCTGGCCCTGGACAGCTCCCACAGTTGTCCCTCACCCTCTCACTGTCAGATTTCAACATTGAGGGCTCTGAGGTGAAGCCAACCTTTGGCTGCTCTGAGTTCAGATTTCAGCTGACTCCTCCCTAAAAATGACATGCAGCCCCCTCTGTCTGGGAACATGACAATTACTTGGACTGGAGTCACTCACAAGCTGTTGTGGTACCTGTTATCCACTGCTTCTTCCTTAGGTGCATTTCTTCTTGAGCTTCTGGAATCACTCACTCTCACTGTTTCTCTGTAGATTCAGTTCTTCTCTCTCGCACCATGATCTAGGAGCTAGGCAGAAAGTGCAATGTGCCCCCTCCTCTCTCTCCACTGGGCTCTGTCTCTTCACTTTCTCTGTGAGCTCCAGTTTTTGCTTCAGATCCTTCCGGGGTCCTGGGAATCCATCTCCCTCCTCTTTTTCTTCCCACAGTTATTATTTTCCAGCATCTGGATTCTGAATCCTGAGAAGTTGGTTTGTTGCTGTCAACCACTTCACCACTTCCTGGAAGATCTGCTTAGGCAGATTTTCTAAGTTACAAAATTCTGGTTGTAGAAGATGGATTCTTTCCAAATTCTGGCAGGCATCATTGATACCTCGCTCCATATTCCCTATGCCCATAGCCAAGTTTACCTGCATCAATCATAATCAATTTCCAGTGCAGTGGTGGCTTCTCCCCACAAGTGCCTGTTCTTAGCCTATGTGGCTACAGCATCATCAGGGGGACCTGATGATTATCCATGAGAACAATTTGAAGGGCAAGGGAATTAGTGCCCCACCCTCAACTTGTGACACCAGGGCAAGGAATAATAAGCTAATTCTCCAGCCTCCTGGCCTATAGGACAGTTCTGAGTTGATCTTCTGAGTTGATTCATTTCCTGAATAACTGAGCACCAAGAGTCCACTGTGTATTCTGCTACTTCGTGCACCCTTTCTACCTCCCTCATCTCATTTTCCTAAGCCCCTATATGTTTCCTAATAACATTTCTCAAATAAGCCACCTAGACCTGAATCCCTTTGTCAGAGATATCAGGGTTCTCCATTTGTGTGTGTGTGCGCATGCATATATATATATATATATATATATATATATATATATATATCCACGCAAATCACTGTTCTTATTCAAAATTTATCAAGCGTGAATAGCTGATGTCCCAGTTCAAAAGTTAAGTTGGAGAATTTCTCTTCACAGAGGGAGGGTCAACCTTTTATCCTATTCAGGCCTTCAGTTGATTAGATAAGGTTCATCCAACATAACGAAGATGAACCTGTTTTATGTAATCTACCAATTTAATGTTAATATAAGCCAAAAACACCCCCATAGAAATATCCAGAATAATTTCTGAGCAAACATGTAAGCAAGCCATGGCCCAATCAAGCTGACACAAATTTTAACATCACAGGGTCTGGTTTTAGGGGCAGCCCAAACCAAGACAACAAGCACAACTTATCATTTTGAAAAATATACCTAGGGCTGGCCAAATAGCTCAGCAGGTTAAAGCACCTACAAGCAGGTGCAGGGACCATGAGTTGAGACTGGGCATGGTGTTGCACACCTGTAATCCCAGCTCTTGGGAGGCTGTAAACAGGCAGATCACTATGAGACCAAACTAGTAGGGAAACCCTGAACACCCTGTAGACCCTTCCCTAAAATACAAAGAAATAAAGAAAAAACTCTCAACTTGTAGTGAGAGTGGAAACCTCTCATACAGTACTTTATGACCCACTCATCATGAACCACAAGAACTATATATTTCATCATTATTCACCTGTCTGAAGGCTTCTGTCCTCCTTTTTTTAAAAATTAAAAATATTGTATTTATTCTGTATAGGGTCTCACTATGCAGGTCAGACTCATAGTGATTCTGTCTCAGCCTGCTCAGCACTGGAATTACAGGCATGCACTACCACATCCAGTTTCAGTGGCTGGCACCACACACCCAGAGTTCTAGGGTCAGCATAGTATGTCGTACCAGGGATCAAATCAGGTACTTGTGCTTGCAAGGCAGGCGCTTAGACTGCCAAGTTATCTCCATAGCCCTTTCTGTTCCCTATTGAGGATACAATGTATTCTTCAAGGAAAACCAGAACTTGTATTTCCATTAGTGAATATGAGACAGGGGAGCTGAAGACCATGACAGAATTTTTTTTTTTTTTTTTTTTTTACTGTGTGCATATCTGGAGCAGTCAGTCTATCCTGCATGATATGTAGCCTGATCTTCAGGTACTGTCTGTCTCTCTGAACTGGGAACTTAGCTCTACTATTAGGAAGATCACCTAGTTGCTTACATCACATGTCCCACAGGCCACTCCTGGCTGGTCCCCAACACTGCTGTCAACAGTGAAAATGGAACTTAAGGAGTAAACAACGCAGATGAGATAAAGGAGAAAAGACAGGAAAAATGTGTAGCATTTCTAATGTCATGTCAATTATTATTATACTCTCTTTAAAATAAATCTTTTTAAAAGGAAAAAAAAAAATGAAAATGGTCCCGGGCCTGGCAGGATGGCTCAGTAGCCTAAAGCACCTGCAGGCAGCTGCAGGGACCACGGTTCGATCCCCGGCACCACATGCTGCTCCAGCCCTGCCCTCAGGGCAGGCTGAGTCGGCCATAAAAACAAATAAACAAGTAAAAGTTCTGAAACAAGAAAATTTAAATTAAATTAAATTTTAAAAAAAGAAAAGAAAATGGGCCCAATTTTGCTGCTCTCCGTGGTGCTGACAAAGCACTACAGCCTTTTGTTGCTGTTCTTGGTGCTGGAGAGAGACAGAAGAGGATACTTTGAAGATATTGTGATACTTTGGTTCCCATAGAAATATCCTCAATTGAAATACACAGACTGATTTGCACCAAAGAATCAGCACTTTCTTGCTGTACTATTTCCAGGACAGTTTCTGGCATTTAGTACAGTGAATGAAGTACTGCAGTACTAAACAGAAATCAACAACTGCTGGAATCTGCAGGCTGTTATCTACGGCAGGGAAGCCATGACACTTTGACTTCCTCTGACAAAGCTTTCCCCTCTTTTTGATTCCCTGTATGTAACATGTAGGAAATCTTGTGAGCACTGTCTTTTAAATATCTCTTGGAATAGTCCTCTTACTCATTCCCCCACAATTTCCATGGCAATAATTATGATCACTACCCCTACCATAGTGTGCCCTCTCTCTCTCTCTCTCTCTCTCTCTCTCTCTCTCTCTCTCTCTGTTTCTGTGATGGGCTCTCTTTATGACCATAACTTTCCCATTTGCAGTTTTATTTGCTCTCATTTCTTGCAAGGATCATCTCTTCCACATAAAATGTTCCAAGTAGCTGACTGTAGTGGTGCACAACTATAATCTCTGCACTTGAGATACTGAGGCAATAGGATCCTGACGTTGAAGTTGGCCTAGGATACAGAGCAAGTAAAGGCCAGCCTAAGCAACTTAGTGAGACTTTGTCTCAAAACAAGAAAAAAAAAAGTTTTTGAGACAGGACATGTCATTTAGGCTGATCTTTAACTCACTATGTAATGACTTCAAACTCCTGGTGATCTTTGTGTACCATCACACTTGAGTGAAAATTAAATTTTAAAAAGGACTAGGGCTGTGACTCAGTGGTAGAGTACTTGTCTTACATGCATGATGCCCTGGGCTTAAACTCTACGACTGCAGAACCAAAAGAAAAAATATAAAAGAACCCTTTCAAGTGGAGTAGCTAGGCCAAGATATAGCTATCTTATTTAAGCATCTTGTCAGAATATCTATATCAAAAACAAACAAACGCTGGTGCATTTTATTAATATATGTAAAGTACATCCGCATAAAAGGATTGACCAAAGGAATACATACAAATGCAAATAAGAAAGCTGGCCCTAATAGAGCAAGTGCATGAGCTACAAAACAAACCTTTGAGGGCCAGCGAGATGTCTCAGGGGTTTAAACCACTTGCCGAGGAAAGATAAAGCAAGTGCTGGGACCGCTCCTGATCCCTGGCACCAAATGCTGGCCACCCCACAGCAGGGCGGGTTGAGCCGACCATAACACAAACAAATAAATAAAGTTTAAGAAAAATAAAATCTTTAAAAAAAAATTTTTTTTTTGAGATAGGCTTTATTTGACAGAATGATAAAAAAGAAACTTGCCCCAATTACTTCTTTTTCTTTTTTCCAGGACTGGGGTTTGAACTCACGACTTTGCACTTGCCAGGCAAGCACTTGTGCCACAGAGGTATCTCCCCAGGTTCCCTTCCCCACGCCCAATTCCAACAAGATTCTCAGGGACAGAGTCAAGTCAGCTTCCCGAGACAGATAGCAAGCCGGTGGCCAGGACCGAATTCCTGGCTGCGCAGCGCCCGAGAAACCAAGGCTCCTAGAGAAAGCCGAAGGGAAGGGAGCAGGTGAAGGGTTACAGGCGAGTAGGCTGCGTCTGCGTGCTGGTTGAGAGGGGCTCACATGACTGCAAGGTCGCCAAAACGGGTGTGATGCAATCACGTCAGTCCATGCGTCAAAGGGCGGCTCCCAGGATGCAGGGACTGCGCTTGAGCTGGACCCGCCCACCGCCCTCCTGGTCCCAGCTGCTGCTGGCATACACGACCGCTGGCGTTAACCCTTGTCCTCCGCCAGGAAAATCACCTAGCGTCATGACTATCCCTGACACTTGCTGGCAACGCCCTAGCAACCAGTAACCCCGGACAACCTTCCCCAGCCGCCGGTAACCCCGGACAACCGTGCCCGTCTACCCTATCCCGGGGGCTCGTTGGGGGCGCCATGAAGACGCCGGGCTCCCGCGGGGGATCTTCGGGGGGTCGCGGGGGCGGCGGCTGGGGCGGGGGACGAGGCGGAGGGGGCAAGGGAGGCGACGGCGGGGGCGGCACGGGGGGCAAGGGCGGCTTCGGGATGCGAACGCGTGGTTCCCGCGGCAGCGGCCGGGGTAGGGGTCGCGGCCGCGGTGACAACAGGGACCGGGGCGGCGGCGGCCAGAGGCGCGGTGGCGCAACCAAGAACAAGAATCGCCGCAGGAAGGGCGCCAACACGGTATTCGTGGAGCCGCACCGGCACGAGGGCGTGTTCATCTACCGCGGCGGCGAGGACGCGCTGGTGACGCTGAACCTGGTGCCAGGCCTCTCGGTGTACGGCGAGCGGCGCGTCTCCGTGACCGAGAACGGCGTGAAGCAGGAGTACCGCGCGTGGAACCCTTTCCGCTCCAAGCTGGCCGCAGCCATCCTGGGAGGGATCGACCAGATCCACATCAAGCCCAAGTCCAAAGTCCTGTACCTGGGGGCTGCCTCGGGGACCACCGTCTCCCATGTCTCTGACATCGTCGGCCCAGATGGCCTGGTCTATGCTGTGGAGTTTTCGCACCGCGCCGGCCGTGATCTGGTCAATGTGGCTAAACAGCGAACCAACATCATCCCAGTTCTGGAAGACGCCCGGCATCCGCTCAGGTACCGTATGCTCATCGGAATGGTGGATGTGATCTTCGCTGATGTGGCCCAGCCAGACCAGTCTCGCATCGTGGCTCTGAACGCACATACGTTCCTGCGCAATGGAGGCCACTTTCTCATTTCCATCAAGGCCAACTGCATCGACTCCACCGCATCGGCAGAAGCTGTGTTTGCTTCGGAGGTGAAGAAGCTGCAGCAGGAGAACTTGAAGCCACAAGAGCAGCTGACCCTGGAGCCCTATGAGAGGGATCACGCGGTGGTCATCGGTGTCTACCGCCCCCTTCCCAAGAACAAGTAGTATCCAGAGCAGATTCCCCTGAAGCCCTGCCCAAGACGGTTGTGTCCAATATTCTTGTGCATGTGGGCTTTTACTTTTGAAGTGCATGTTTTGTTGTTTTTCTATTAAATCACATAAAATGGTGACACAGTGTATTGGTGAGGCAAGGCTGGGTTTTGCTACCATAACCATTGTCCACATCCAGTGGTCTCTCAGCTGTTGTTATTCCAATCACTGAAGTCTCCCATTTGCACAACACATTCTCTAATCAAAAGGGCAGAGAAACGATAACCTGAGAGTTGCAAATGAGATTTTAGAGCTTTCCTTAGAAATGGCTGGGATGCTTCTGTTCATACTGGCCAAGTCACTGGACCGGCCCAATGATAGGGAATGATAGTGGTGCATTCAACCTAACTCAAACCAACAATCTTAACCACATAAAAGTTTTAGCACTTCATTCTAAGCTCTTTTAAAGTCACTATTACATTTACATATTCCACCAGCTCTGAGATGGCTTTGTTTCAGCCTACATTACATGTAGAGCATAAAGCTTATATATATATATATATATATCAGAGAAGGGTCTACAGGGTGTTCAGGGTCTCACTACTACATCAGACTCAGTGATCTGCCTGTTCACAACCTCCCAAGGACTGGGATTATAGGCACGTACTGCTATGCCCAGTCTCAATAGTTGTCTGGCAGGCCCAGGAATTTAACTCCCCACCCCTGCACCTGCTTGCAGGCACTTTAATCCACTGAACTGTTTGGGAGCCACAGCATAAAGCTTCTGAAGATAAACTATTTGTCTAAATTTAAGAGGCCAGAAGGGAGGTAGAGCTCAGTGCCACTCTTTGAAAGGCAGCTATACCAGCCACTAGATCACCAGTGCCTCTCAGAGTCACTTTTTTTTTTTTTTTTTTTCAGAACTGGGGACTGAACTACGGCCCTTGTGCTTGCTGGGCAAGCGCTTATTCTACTGAGCTATCTCCCTAGCCCCCCCCCCCTTTTAAGATAATGGCCAGCTCAGCCTGTCCTGGAGGTGGGGCTGACACAGCATGTGGTGGCAGGCATTGAATCATGGTCCCTGTAGTTACCTAAGCTTGTCTAAGCAGGCATTTTAGACCCCTGAGCCATTTCACCAGCCCCCAAAGCCACTCTTTGTGGCCTAAATTTATTTTTTCCTTGGCACCAGGAGATTGTGACCTCCAAAGCATGACACATCCTGGGACACCCATAGAGCAGGGCTTTCTGATCGCATGATGTTATTTTTCCTCATCTCTTTGGGCTACCTCTTTCTAAGATTTCACAAAAGCTAAATGGGCCAGGAATATAGCTCAGTGGCATAGTGCCTGCCTGGTAAGCACAAGGTCCTAAGTTTGATTCCCAATCAAAGCAGGGAGGTGGGATGCGGACCAGGACACAGACAAAGTGACCTCCCCAAGGGTCTGCAGAACAGCTGAGAAAATTCCTCCCAGTCACCATTTCTGAAGGGAATTTCCTGAGGTACAGATGTTGGATGTAGGACACTGATTCTGGCTCTCAAAACTAGCCCAAAGAAACAAGGAAAAGAGCTAAGAATACCCCCAAGGCCTGGTGAACCACCTTGAAAGCATAGCCATTCATTCATCCATCCATCCATCCATCCATCCATCCATCCATCCATCCATCCATTCATTCAATTCACTAAAAAGAAAAAATCTCCATTACCAACTGCAGAGGTCACCTCTTAGTGTGGAAATGACCACTGAAAATGTATCACCTGGAGGTGAGTTTGTCTTCCTAAAGCTGTGCTTAGGCAAGGATTATGGCTAGTCTGTTTTTTCCATATCTTTCTGGGAGCACAACAATGAAACAGGATAAACAAGACTTCTTTAAAAAGGCAGCTACCCTTTCATGTTCTCCGTAGTCCCCATGCTAAAATTCAGGAAGGGTTTCAGGTTGCTGGCAGGACTGGCTCAAAAAGACAGAAGGTTGATTACACTGGGATAGCTCAGGTGCAAGGTCCTGAGTTCAATCCCTGGTACAAAAAAAAAGTAAGTGGCAGAAGAGACACAACATAAACCCCAGTCTAGGATTTCCAGAAACAAGGGAAACCTTCATTGCGGCTCTGTGAAGCAAGGGCCAGTACTCCTATTTAAAAAGGAGAGACCTACAGTTTCAGAGACATGAGGTGACTTGTGTAAGATCCCCGTGAGGCTCACAGACAGAAATCAAAGCCCCGTCAGACTTCAAAATCTCTGTCCTTCTCACTGAATCTATCCTGTTAGCAACATGATGAGGCTTCCAGGCTGAGGATGGACTCCCAGGGAACCAATGAAGGTGATAGATGCTGGTCACCTGGGAGGGAACCCTGGACTACAGGACCCAACCTTCTCACAGCCAGCTCGGCTTCAACAGGAGGAGCCTGGTTCTTCCTGATAGGTGGCTTATCTACCTGGAAGCAGTGCAAAGCCAGGGAAACTGGACTTCCTTACTGTGCTCCTGCCATTGCTGTGACATGAAATCCATAGTCTATATGTCTGGAGCTGCTTGGAACCCACCAAAAAAACAATGGCATGAAAACAACCTGCTAAAGAACCCCTCTAAGCCAGGCATGGGGGTGCATGTCAGTAATGCTAGCACTCAGAAGGCTAAGTCTGGTAACACTTGTCTTGTCCCAGCTATTCAGGAATCTAAGGCTGAGGAATTCAAGGACATCCAGGGCAACACAATAAAACCCCAGTTAAAAAAAAAAAAAAAAAATCCCTGAGTTGCAAAGGAGTTCGTGGCCTGGTGGAATGGCAGAGTAGACAGTGAAAGAAATAGAAGGCAAAGGATGAAGACGTCACACAAAGGAAGCTGGAACTTGGTGTTAGCAGATGAGGGAAGGGAAAAGGATGGGGTTTTAACCTGAGTGGATGGCGAGTCCCAGGAATGACAGAGACATTGCCAGGACCCTGGACCTTAGATGTACTCAGAAGTGGACTGCATCAATGATTTGAGTTCCAGGAGGAGATCTCTGTATTTTTCTTCTTGAGTTATAGGTGGCTGAAACAGATACTTTCTCAGAATGCAGGAGGCTAGAAGTCCAGGATCAACAGATGACCTGACTGCTGAGGAGGGCTGTGTTCCTGGCTTGTAAGCAATTGCCTTCTTGCTGTGATTCATTGAAGTTCTGTGTTGGTGACAGAGAGCTCGAGAGGTCTGGTGTTTCTTCCTCCTTTCAGAAGGACACAGATTCTACTGAATCAGGACACTGTCCCTGTACCCCCTTCTAATTTTACTCCCTCACTAAAGTCCTGTCTCCACATAGTTTCCCTGGAGCTCAAGGCTTTCAGTGCTGAACACTAGGCCTTGATGAGAACTTCTGACCAAATGCCTATCTCACTGGATTGTAAGAACTGGTTGGGGAAATCACCATACAATATAGACTATCTGGCAGAGCCAGGCATGTAGCAAATACCCTGTGTTGTACTTTCTTCTTATTATCCTCTTCCTGTCAGCAGAATGTAATAAGGTACCTAAGAATTCACAGCTCCTCCCAGTTGCCTTGGGGTGTGAGGGAGCTCAGTGTGGTTTCTTTTCAAGTGGAAGGTCCTGCTCCACAAGGGGAGTACACTGCTAAGTTTCAGAGGATCTGCAGCTCCATCTAGAGCCGGAGTGTAGAATGCAGCGCACTATGCTAGCAGCAGAGTGAACAGAGCAGGAGATTGATGAGCAAACACCAGGGAGGCAACATTCACACACAGCAAAGGGAGCCAGCAGGGGCCTGGCCTTGCTGTCACTGTCACATCCATCAGCTTCTCCCTTGCTCAGACACCCTTTTGGGACACAGAGGGAAAAACCAGGCTGGAGAAAAAGAATTGTTTCACACTGGAAAAAAGTTCCCATTTAAATTGGCAGTTTCACCGTCCCATCCTACTAATGAGCAACATGTCTAAGCACTTCTGAGGTGTAGGGAGTACACTTGAATACAGCTGCTCCAATACTTATCAAACACTTACTGTATCCCAGTCATAAAGCTAGGCATTTATTTGATTTTTCAAAGTATGATTTCAAAACTAATGAGAACATTGCAGAGTACTGCTTGACAGCTCTTGCTAAACAAACATTCAGGTCAGAGCTAACCCTAAGATTTGTGCTGCCCAAAGCCAGAGAATATAAAAGCTGCTGGCCTCCCATCTGTCCCTTTCTCTTCCACCCTGGGTTCATGAAAGTTCTCATTTACATGTCTGTAGACCCTTGATCTTAAGCCTCAAACCATTTCCATCCTCTTCCAACACCTTGAAGCCACGGTTTGTGAGCAGAGATGTAAACCAGCTCTTCTTTGGAGAACAGCTGGGAAGGGCTGGAGGCATGTACAGACACACACTTTCCTGAGGCACACTGCTTGGTCCATAGGGATTTCTTGCCCTCCTGGGAGATCAGAGTGGTCCTCTAAGTGCCCATTCCTGGCAACTGGAAGTTTCCCTTTGTCTCTCTACCCATCCAAACTTGAGCATTCTCCATTCAGGTGGAAAATCTTAACCCACCTTTCCATGTCCTTTGGCTAACAAGAAGCTCTTGTTCCATCTTCAGAGTAAGACATAACTGACTATACACACAGCAGGTGGCAGGTGATTCCTTGTACCAGTTTCACTTAATTTCCACAGCACCCCTCCTATATTACAGAGGAGCAAACTGAGGTATACGATGGTGATACAGCTGAAGCGGTGGAGCTACAAAGTGATAGATCTGTGATTTCTGGAGCAGAACTGTACTTTCCTCTGTCAGTGAAATTAAAGTCAGATATAGAGGGATGGACTAGCATTGGTGTTTTGTAAAAAGTTCCCTTGATGATTTTAATGTGCAGCCAGGGCTAAGACTCATATTTAAAATCTCATGTTCTGTCACTGATGGAGAACAAATCAGGGTAGTATTTTCAGTCACTGGAAGATAACACTGGTACATGGGGCATCTGTCACCACAGGAAGCCACCACCCAGGATTCCCATAGGATAGGTGAAGTTGGGACCTACAAGCAAAGGGGCTTGCTCCCTGGGACTCCAACCAACTACCTATTGAGCATGTTGACCAGGGAGCAAGAACTGAGCTGAGGGCTTTGGGGAGTTTAATGTAGCCAATAAAACAACACACTCCAGAGCCGGGCGTGGTGGCTCACGCCTGTAATCCCAGCACTTGGGAGGCTGAGGGAGGAGGATCGTTGTGAGTTCGAGACCAGCCTGGGCTACAAAAGTGAGCTCAAGGCCAGCCTGAACTGCACAGTGAGACCCTGTCTCAAAAATTAAAAAAAAACAAAAAAAACAAAAAAACAAAACAACAAAAAAAAAACAACACACTCCAAGTGAGTCTTTTCAGATGCTCAGTGTCTTGAGCAAAACATTTACAGACCTTTTTTTTCTCCAAAATCTTGCCCTTTTATTTCTCATGGTACCAGTTTCCTTCTTTGTTGTCCACCAAACTAAACACTAGCTAAGGTTCTGGGTCCATGTGGATACCTGCTGATTCACTGCCTAAAGCCTTGCTGGAGAACACAGGTGATTAAACAATGCTGCTTCCAATAGTCAATGTGCTTGCAGATTATGGCTGCCCCCAAGGAGGCTTCCAGAATATTGGACGAGAAGAGCCCAAAGTAAATTGTGGTTATGTTATGAACATCAGATTCTGGAACTTCCTCCACCACATCTCCTTTCTCCCCACTGATTTGTCCATCTCTCTGCCTCTCAAATCCCAAATCCAACCATGATTTAGCCCCAGAGTGCTTCCACTCTGTTCACTATTTCTTTAGCTTTCCCCTTGATACCCTTCTTTCCTCACCTGGCTGAAATCTCATAGTTCATCATGACAAACACATCCATGTACAACACACGTCCTTATTTCTGTTGCCTTTCATAAGCCAGCCAGTTATTTTCTGAACCCTTTTGGAACACCTTACTGAAAAAAAAAAAAAAATATGCCAATGATGTTATTAACACCCTCCTTCCCAACTTCTCCCAAGACCCTACCTAGTTCATTGGCACATTACCCACTTTGTTTGCCATGTGTTACGGCTTGTCTGGATGTCCCCAAAGCCTCATATGCTCAAGGTGGGCCTTTTCAGAGCTGGTTAGGTCTACGGCATATGATACTGGGATCAAGGGTGGGGGTACCAACTTGGCCCACTTGCTGGAATTAGAATAGTTCAACGTGTGGCTGCATGAATTTACCAAAGACAGAAGTACCAAGTTGGGTGAAGGCAGCACCACCCAAATGGCTTGAGATAAAGGAAAAGGGAGGCTTGCAGCTCAGACTTCTGCCTGCAACACCATGGACTGTTTCTCCTCTGTGACAGCCCTCTGCTGTGCCACTGTGCCTTGGAACCAGCTGATGGTGGACTGGAACCTCTATGAACTGTGAGCTAAAATAAGCCTTTCCCCATTTAACTGTGGGCACTGGGCATCTCTGCAATGAGAAAAGTAACAAAGGCCTTATGCTTTCTGCCTCCTAACACTTAATCTCCTCTCCTTCTGACTGTGATGGTTTCTTTGCCATCTGCTTTGGGGCCCTACTCCAGTGCCTCAGTGTAGGTGCTGTACAGGGCACTCCTCTGGCTCCTCCTTAGCTAAACCAGGCTATGCTGCCTTAGCCCCAGAATCAGTCTGTGGCCCAGAAGTTTACCTTTTTTTCTCACACTATAGTACTCTTCATGGGGTGGGGCAGCAAGGAGGAAGGGGTTTTAGTCACTGAGAGATCCAGGCTGACAGAGAAATCACCGTCTTGAATGCTACCTGTCCTACTGGAGAAGAAAGATGGCTCCAGGGAAAATCTGTTTTTTTTTTTTTTTTTTTTTTTTTTTTTTTTTTTTTTTTTTTTTTTTTTTTGTGGAACCAGGGGATCAAACTCCGGATCTTGCACCTGCCAGGCAGGTACTTATTCCCCTGAGCTATCTCCCTGGCCCTTGAAAATCGTAAAAACAACAACAAAAAAAGAGCTCTGGTCAAAAAGTGACATAACATTTATTACCAAGTACAACTC
>PVJA010049279.1:0-13821 GCA_004027025.1 Myocastor coypus
CCTCCCTCTCCTCCTTCTCCTTTTTCTTCTTTTCATACTGGGAATTGAACTCAGGACCTCATATAGGCACTATGTGGCTAAGTTTTATCTCCAGCCCCAGCTAAGGCTTAAATCAGCGCTTCTCTCATTTCCTACTTTTGAGAACTGAAGCTGAGGAAACTTTTACTCTCCAATCCAATGATCAGTCCTTGCTGTGGCTCTCTCTGTGTTTCCCCCTTCTTTTTCATCCACTGCCAAGTAACCCTCCCTTCAGCCATCTCCCCTTGGCCCCTTGGCTGTCTTCAGCCCATATTTCCTAATACAGAATTTCAGAGATATGCGTAGTCTACAGCCTCTTCTGTGCTGTGGCTTGCCTGACTATTTCTGTGTTCACATGCCACCTCTTCTGTATGACCTCCTGCCAAATTCCACATCTTTCTTTTTGAAAAGCTATTCTTTTTCTATTTATGTAAATGATAATTACTTTCTAAGGTTTGCCTCAATTCTCAGTAGTGCCAATTAAAACAAAAAAGTTAGATATTGTCATTAAAATTCTATGCTGTCACTGGGGAAATGGTGAATATGTGGTATAATACATTGTGTGATTAATACTGGACAGTATAAAATGATGCACTATTTTTCAAGTAATTATTTTAAATAATATAAATGTTTAAAAGCTATGAATTATATTCCTTCCGTATGTAGTGGATTCATTTGTTACTAACTCAAAACTTGGTTTTTCACTTAACTTTGTAAGGGAACCATTCAGAAACAAATTTTCCCAAGTACTATTTCGTCAGAAAACAAAATACAACAATTTCTGCTTAATCACAAACCGAACAGTGAGAAAGCTAGCACTACTTATTCAGACATACTTACTGAGTATCTACTGTATGGTAAATTTTCTACATCAGGGTTGGGATAGTGTGAAGCAGAGTTGTACAATCCTGAGACTTACAATTTACTTCTTAGGTGTTAAAAGTTAGGTCTTTCATTATTAAAAGAAATTAATTTCTCCTATTTTCTAATTCAGTTTCTAGAACATATGCTGTATATTTTAAAATGGAGCCAATATGACCTAAAGTGCTTATATGCACAAATTGAGTGCTTTGATAGTACCTCTATTGGGGCCGGTGAGATAGCTCAGTGGTCTAGAGCACCTGCTTAGGCAGCAGTAGGTCTATTGATGAAGTCAAGCAGTAAGTGTTTTCTCCCCAGTTTAAAAAAAAAAAAAAAAAGCAGAACTTCCACTGAAAAAGCATGTCTTTCTCTCTTTAAGGAGTTTTGGCACAAATTGTTTCAAAAATCTAATTTATTTAAGGGGCCCTGACATATTTGAAAAAGTAGATGCTTCATGGATCCTTCTCTGTAACCGAGCCATTGTAAAATCAAAGATGAAATCTTCACAAAGAGGGAGAGCGTTATAGAGAGACGATGTAAAAAAAGGAAATCTTGAGTGGGTACTCAGCAGGCACGCTCTGGCAGGCTTACACATCCTCCTGGGAAGTCGGCAAGCCAGAACACTATGCACTGTACTTCAGATTCACAGAGTGAGCCACTGGGGAAAAGCCCTGTACCCCATTTACAAGGAGCACCCTGTAGACATGGGGAGATATGGGTGCATGCGTGCGTGCGTGCGTGCGTGTGTGTGTGTGTGTGTGTGTGTGTGTGTGAAGAGTCAAACTCAGGACCTTGTGCTCGCCATGCTGCTGAGCTATCTTCCTGCCTAGCAAACAGCTCTTCACTCTGAATTCCAAGTAGATCTTTTTTTTTGCCTTCCCCTCAAGCCTGACTCAGCTCCATGCACAGCAGATCACTTGAAAGTCAACCACAAAGCCAGATTTTGAGCTCTAGTGAAATTAAAGTGATGAGCCTTTGAAATTCGCCACCCTCCCCATGGCTTTTCTCCAGGTCTGTTAGTTCTAGCCCTTCAGCTGACTTTTCCTTCCTCATTCAAAGTCAACTGTCACTCTCCAGAGCTGGTAAACATTTGGTAGATTCATGCATGGGGCTTGGTCCATTTTGAGCATAATTCACTGGTTTTTAGATTTCTGCCTTGATCGTATTTTTAAGGGCAGCTTTGCATTATCTGTCAGTTTCACTCTCACCCATCAAATTAAGAAGCAGCCTCAAATCGGTATCTTTTTCACCAGTCAGGCTGCTGCTTTTTCCTCTGTGGGAAGTATAAGCTCGCCCATTTGTGTCAGCCCTAAGTATTTCAGCCGCAGCCTTCCGACAACATAGGTAATGCCGTTGCCATGGTCACTACAAAAGTTCAGAAGTAATTCCAAGCATTTTTACCTTTGATATACTCGTTTTGTCAAATGAGTGTCTCACTACTGCACTAATATCTGGAATAACAAATTTTATGAATAATCTCCACACTTCTTCATTCTTGCACTTGCTGAGGCTTCCTGCCAGGCTATGGTTTTATCTAACACAACCTATCATCTTCCTAGATCATTATAATGATTCTGCAAGATGCAGAGCGCAGAACAATATAAAAATAATTATTGTGCTATTAACTAGTAGGAAGAATGATTTGTATTTCAAAGTCTTGCTTTTGAGGTTGTTTATGAATAATTTTCAAAAACACACATGAATAATCATTTAAAAAAAAAACTGGCAAAGAAGCAAGCCTGTCATTTTAAAGGCTTTTGTAAATTACAAAATGCAAATGGAAAAAAAGAGAAGTACTGGAAATATGTGGATTAATCTCCTCATTAGTTACCTCTAGAAATAGAACATTAAATGAAAACCTAAAAAAAGTATACAAAATTATATAGAATATAACTGCATATTAAACTAACTGGTTAGAGATCAGAATTTGCAGTTTCTCATTATTGGTCAAAATATCTCCCAATGCAATGGATTCTTGACTGCTAGGTATTAAGCAAACTTATCTTTTCCTTATTTTTCAGAGTGGGATTTTAAACCTCTCTTGAATCTTGTGCTCCTTTTAAATAATGACAAAAGCTGGTAAATCTTCCTGGAAAAATACATGTATTTGTGTGCATTTGCCCATGTGTGTGTAAATCTCCACATAGTTGTTACTGTGGTACAGTTGAAATCACAGCTCCCAGGTTCAGGAGATTGGTTGACTCTAAATTCGGAACTCCTTTCTCCGAGCACAGGTGAAGTTCACCAGCTCTGCCTAGGACAGGAGGCACCTCAGTGCACCAGCTGCTTGGTTAGTCTCTCACCGATTGACCATGGACAAGCTGCTATGTGAAGGAAGCTCAGGATGCAAGGATGGAGAGCACAGAGAGTAACGGCTCCTTCCTCTGGAAGCGTGGAAAGGCTAACTCCTAGCTAAAGATGAGAAGGAAGCCAGGAGGCAACGCAAGTTCACAGTCAGCGGTGCGGTAGGCTCTGTCAGTATTAGGTTGGATAAGGCAAGGTCAACGTCACCTTGGAGATCAATCATGACTTCCTGGAGAATGTGCCTTTTGAAGCGTGCTCTGAAGCCCTGCTCACTGTGACGAAAATGGCATTTTGGGTTCCACAGTTCTTTTCTTTTTACCTCCCTCTTATTTCTTTGTTTTTTTTCCCTTCTCTTATTTTTTTGGGGAGTGGGGTGATAGTGGTGGTTAGAATCCTTTATCAGCCAGTAACTACCT
This sequence comes from Myocastor coypus, assembly GCA_004027025.1. Classification (NCBI taxonomy): domain Eukaryota; kingdom Metazoa; phylum Chordata; class Mammalia; order Rodentia; family Myocastoridae; genus Myocastor; species Myocastor coypus. The sequence goes on from PVJA010049279.1 coordinate 3,600, forward strand.
TGCGGTAGTTCTTATGAGGACACAGACTTACACAAATCTCTATTGTGTTTATTGTAGTGAGAGATGCCCCCTTGTAGTCAGCTCATGGAGCTGTCTCCAGAATCAACTTCTTCAGAACTTACCCCACCTTTTTCTGTCACATAATTTTGTTTCACCTGTCTTTGTGTCCCTGACCAGCAAAGACCACTGGAGTATGTGCACAAATGTTGCAAGAGTAGCCCAAGCCATTGACTTGGGCCAATGGTGCTGCCCTGTGGCTTGGTAGGGAGGAGGGGAATGGTTAAGAGCAGATGAGGAGAAATTCACTCATCCACTCTGGTGTCTGCTTGACACATTAGGCCCTCGCATATTGAAAGAATAGTAACCAAGTTGGAAATAATTTCTGTGAAAAGCTTACCTTCTCCTTGTTAGGTAGGATGGGTTTGCATACAATAAATACTAAACAATACTCCATTACAATATGAAATGCTAAATTAAATGGGCTTTCTGGATAGATTCTGATTCTGTGGTCATAGTGTGTCAAATAAGTACTTGCTCAGGGTTGTTTTATTTTTAAAATTATAAAATTTGATAAAATGAGAAATATGATTCTCTTTGCTCATAAATTCTTAAAAATTATCAATATGCAAAACCAGAAAAATAAATAATATTGTGCTGATAGGCTCATTCACAGCGTGTACCTTCATGAATTTTTACCAATACTCCTGTCCTTGATCTGATTGTAGCATTTAATGTTGTGTTTAACAAATTCATATCTCCTGATGAATAACTTATTAAGGTGATTGACATTTCTTACTGAATACAATGATTACTCCTGATAACAAAAGTTAGTTGGCTAAAGGCCATTTTATCTGCACAGATATTAATGAAATAATTGATTTTATTAAGTGTCTATAATGAGTAGTCTGCTTTAAACATAAGGCAAAGTTATCCTTATCTTTGCAGTACTGGAGCATCTGAATTTGACATGGAAAATGCTGTTGAGTCTTCAGGCAGAGATAAACCTCAGCACAACTTCCAGAGGATTTAGATAAGGCACTGCAGGCATCCCAAGAGGCTTCAGGTTGCAGGCTCCAGAGAGGAACTTGTTGGTAAACACAGAGGCAAGCCAGGTAAGCTGGCTGAGGTGAAAGCCATCCACAGTCTAACCAGTAAGGAAGTCTGTAACAGTTTTCAATCACACAGAGAACAACACAATTTTGTGGATAAAGAGAAATCCACTTATCCTATAAAATTTCAGCATCTTTCTCTTGAGTTTTGATTTCTAAATTCAAAACTCCAAACAAATTATGAGTCATTTCTTTTCTCTGTATAGAAGGTAACTTTCTTCTCAACTTTTATATTGAAAGTCTTCAAAACAAACAGCTCTGCCACTCTGATCCTATTTTCCTTGGGTTTTATTTTGATGTTATGAATTGGTTGAAAATTTCCGTACTCTGTTTTCTGTCTTTGGCAAAAAAGCCCAAGGGAAAATACATTCTAAGTATTGAATATGGGTCCTATTGATAATTCTGGGATAATTCATAATTGAGTATATTTTTTTTCTAAGCAATTGGATGTTATTAAGATTAAGTTCAGTTATAACAAAAGTATACACTAAAGGGATAGATGATTTAAGGCCATAGTTATGTAAACAGACAAAAGTGCCACGTTGGTTTATTGCCTACTTTATTACATGCTTTTTGGAAGGATTTCCCTGTTAGTACATTGTCGATTATTCCAAAACAAGTGGGTACATTTTTAGAATTCCCTGTAACTTGGAGAGAGATGATGACTCTCACGGGAGCATTGTGTGGCTGCTGTGCATGAGTGGAGAACAGGAGGTCTGTGTCTTTCTCATCATGAAAGGGAAGAGTCAGGCTCATTAATTTCATTACTATACGAAGTGACAGGTAGACAACAGTGAAAACAAAGTTGCGTGCTTGTCTAGCTATCCGCAGGACACTCTTTCTTGATTAGCCAGTGGATTCCTACTGCTATGGGCCAAACATCAATTTTCCTCTCAAACTATTGCTTGCTCTGTTGCTTTTAGCATATTTTTCTCCAAGGCAATTGCCTCTGGCCACTTCACAATTTGTAGCATTATTTCTTCTTTGGCACTGGGATCTGTAGTCTTCTATGACAGCCATGACTCTTGATTTATTTACCAGTCTTGATTTTGAAAGCGATGCTACATGCCAGTCAATATTGTCTGAGTCTGTGTGTGTGTGTGTGTGTGTGTGTGTGTGTGTGTGTGTGAGTGTGTGTATGTGTGTGTTTTAGGAAAGGGTCTACAGGATGTTCAGGGTCTCCCTACTAGCTTACACCTACAGTGACCCACCTGTTTTCAGCCTCCCAAGAGCTGGGATTACAGACATGCACCACCATGCACAATCTCTATCACCATCTCAGGGTGCCCGAGAGGCGGGGCCAGCACGGCAGGCCCGGGGATCAAACCCTGGCCCCTGTGCCTGCTTGCAGGCACTTTAATCTGCTGAGATATTTGGTGGGCCCTTGTCTTAGTCTTTTTCTTTTTTGTTAAAAAATTATCCCTCTGTTTAGTTTCAGTTGGGAGCAAGGTAACTAGGAACACATAACCTCAAGGTGTGCATGGTGTGGTCTGATGTTCATGTGTTCTCACAAGTCTCTAGCAAGAATGTAGAACTTCCTTTATTTTCTTGTTTTGGCCAAAGTTATACATCCTCTTAACAGGCTACTTCCAAATTCTCGCCTGTGGGATTCCACACATGAACCCTCTACTTCGGTCTCATTCACATTTATACATATTTTTTGACTTCTTAAATTCTAGAGGAATCTTTTCTGCTGGCACTGAGACTCACCTCTTTATCATGTTAAAGTATTATTAGAGACAGGAAAAACTTTTGAATATTGCTTCTATGCTCTAAAGGCAGGACTTTATTGAACACTTTGCTAACATTATATGGGTCATTTTGAAAAAGATGCTTGGATAAATCCTGACAAAATTTCAAAGAGAGATCAATTTTTCCTGATTATTAGAAAATATTGCAAGTATACCTTGCTCCTTATTCTAGACAGACCGTGGAGCCCCCTAGCAACTAATTGTGGAGCAGCTAAGATGTAACATTTTCTCCATTTTATAGGCTAGAACATGGATGATCTGAAAATGTGGCTTCAACAAAGTGATTCACTTTAGTGATTAGTGATTAAGCTAAGGACTTAATGGTTCAGCTTTCATCCTCTTTCCATACACTTTGGCATTCTTTTTTTTATGCTGAAAATCAATAAAATATTAATTATACCACTTACAAATATTTAGGTAGTACATTCCTACCAGGGTTCTTTTACCTGAAATAATTTCAAATTATTTATTACAAATCAATGAAAATCAGTTGTTCTAAAATATAATCGATAATAACAAAAACAAGAGTTCAGCATCAAAATAAGAAATCATGGATTTTCACTCCAAGCACTGCCACTGATATTGCCAAGTAAAGTGGGTCCTGTTAGGAAAATTTTCAGAGCTTCAGTTTCCCAATCTTTAAAATGAGAGACAGGTAGAAAGAAAGGTTAATGACATAAATTGGTAATATATAAAGTTCGTAGCATACTGGATAACATAAAGGAAAGTGAAAAAAATTTCTATTATATTTCGTTCAGTAATTCTCTCTTTTTCTTTTAAATTTTTAATTTTATTTATTATTTTTATTCTTGTTTGAGAACCTTTGTTTATTCACTCATTTTTATGGCTGGCTCAGCCCACCCCGAGGGCAGGGCTCGCGCAGCACGTGGTGCCGGGGATTGAACCTCGGTCCCTGAAGCCGCCCAAGCTTCCCCAAGCAGGTGCTTTAGACCACTGAGCCATCCCGCCAGGTCCCCTGTTCAGTAATTCTCAACTTCATCACTTGAAAATGCTTTAAACTAGGTTGTAAAAAGCAAGTTATAAAAGTTATCTAGATAAAGGATAAAATACCAGAAATTTAATATGCATAATGCATTCTTCAGTGTACTCAACCTGTTCTGGCTTAATGATGTATCAGAATGTCAGGGTAACATTCTCAAACAAAACAAAAAAACAAAACAATTTTTAGAAAACTAAAAGACAGGATGTTTAGATAGTAACAAGTATCAAGTATGCACAATACTAAAAAGAATATATCAAACTTTGAGGAGAGTAAAGAGTAGTCCTTTGATGTCACAGTGAACAACAACTGTTAATGCTGTTCAAATAATGCAAGCAGCATAGGCTGATATTATATATGTATGAATGGAAGTAAACAATGTGTAGCACTATGTGTTTTCAATGATTAAAAAGCCCAGCTAACACTACCAGTGGTAAATGTTTTAGCAACGCAGTAAAGATATCAGTTGCAGGATTTTTCTACTGGTAAATGATAGGAATGTGTGAACGCACTCTCTGTGAACACACTCTCAGTATATACTCTTCCTTACGAATTAATAATATGCTTGTGGATACTGATATGTCCCCTTCAAGACTAGTTTCACTATGTAGCTTGGACTCAAGAGTGATCCTCCTGTTTTCAGCCTCCCTAGCGCTGCAATTGTTTCTATTTGTTGTGTCACTGAGGCAAGATAGAGAATAGAATACAGAGCTGGGGGAAGCTATTTGGAGCTTTTTTTTTTTTCACCTTTCCTGATTTCCTCTGAACACTACAATGTGTGAATTGGGGAAGGGAGGTGATAAGTAGATCAAAGGCTGCAGTGCATTTCCAGGGAAGCTTGAGGGCTATCTCAGCTTCCATGCAGAGGTGCAGAGAAAACACCTGACACTCCTAGGCCCACCCTGTGGGAAGGGCTTCTATTTTATTTAAAGGTGTGGGTGACAACCTCAGGCCTAGTCTTAAGCATTCGACATGGAAATCATTGAAAGGAGCTTCAAGATTAAAGATGTACAGTTTTGGTAAAGTCCTAGTCATCCCTGGAGTTAACATGTGGCTTGATTGCATCAGATTTACTGGCAAAGTGATCTTGGTTTGTTTTCTCATGTCCGTCCCCACCAAACAAAACTAAAGATTTTCCAGCAGCAGATGCTAACACCTACGGTTGGTAAAATCTCATAGAAGAGTCATGAGGTTGGAGTTAGATAAGAAACATTTCTATTTCTTTAGGGAGTTAAGAGTGTTCCTATTTATTTTAGGATTTTTTTTTTTTTTTTTTCGGGAGTGGGGTTCAAACTCCTGACCTTGCACTTGCCAGGCAGGCACTTGTGCCACAGAGCTATCTCTCCAGCCTCTATTTTAGGATGTTTTATAATTTTTTTAGGCAAAAGTCCAGCTATGCTGTGAAACAAAATAGGAGCTTTGGAATAAACAAAGTATAAGAAGATGAGCCCTGCTAACTGTGGCTTATGAGAATCACAATCAATATGTAACAATAGAAAACTAAGCTCCTGAAATGTCTGCACCACCATGATAGAGTGCTTGATTATGACTATCTGATGAAGTACCACACAGAGAAGTTTTCTAGATGAGGGTAGAGTTGGACTGAATGATCGCTTAGGGCAGCCATTATCGCATGGTGTCAGCCTAATTTGAGTTTAATGAAATGAATATTTACTTGTGCATTTTAATAAATGTGAAATTTAATCAGGAAGTAATAAAATCATAGAAAATCAGTTATAATGTTAAGTATTACTTCAATCTTAGGTGTTAGAGTTTTGGAGTCAGAGAATACTGAGTTTAAAACTCAATGCATCCTTTTCCTCTGAATGTCTCTGTATATATGAAAAGTGGGAATAATGTCATAATAATTGTGAGCATTGGGCCAGGGATACAGCTCAGTGGCACAGCTCCTGCTTGGAAAGTGCAATGGTGTGAGTTTGATTCTAGACACCCAGAAAAAATTGTGAGCATTACATGAAATGATAAATATGAAACCTGGTATATAGATGGAACATAAGAGATATTAGTTAATTCTTTTTTCTACTGAAATTTACTGCTTTTATCATAAAAGTATTCCTTGATAGCATTTAAAATGGTGAAATCCAAACAAAAATTTATATGAATTTCCTTTGAAGGCCTGGTTCTATTTGCCAATTCGTTCATTTGTTCATTAATTAATTAATTAATTAATTAATTCATCAATTTACTTATTCATTTTGTAGATTCAGTGATTGAACAGGGCCTTGAGCTCCATCTCCAGCCTTTTTTTTATTTGGAGACAGGGCCCCACTGTGTTCTCCAGGCAGGATTACAATTTACGGCCCTCCTACCTAAGCCTTCCTACTGCTGGGATTGTGCACACACACCACCACACCTGGCTTGTCTTTCTTAAAAGTTAAAGGATACGAAAACTGATCCATTGTAATTTTTACAACTTGGAAGGAAAATAGATAATCTTGAGCTTGTTAAGTATAAGTGAAGACATTTAAATTTTAGACAGTGGAATCTAATGGTGTTGTAGGAGAATTATGGGCCTGTTCTGTATTTTCCAAGAGAGGGGAAGGTGAGGGGCAGTAAATATGGTATGAAAAGACTGGAAATACTGGACGAGAGAGATTAAAAGTTGCTTAACTCTAGCAATTAGTACTTTTTGAAAGAATTTTACAAAGAGTAGACGTGGTGTAAATGACCATGTAGATGACGAAAGTTAGTAAGTAGTTCTGCTTTTCTTCCCAGAAATCACTCACAGGATCCTATGGAGTTTCCAGACTGTGGCTTTAGAACATACTGATTTATGCTGTCATTTCTGCCTGCAATGTGCATGCTTGAAGGATAATGCTGGGCACTTAGTGATCTTTAAACTCCTGGGAAGGGAGCAATTTGGGTCTTTGAGTCTGTCGGCTGGATTAGGGTCCAACAGAGAGGAGACCCAGATCCACGGTCAACAGCTTGTAGTATTAATTTCCAGAGTGTCTCCAGGTAGAGAGCTGCTACTAGACTAATTTCAAGTTCTTTCTTTGGGTCTTAGGATGTGGTCAGATATTTTAACATAATAAAATCACACACATTTTTTTTTTTTTAACTGGACGGTTTGAGATAAAAATCTTGCCAAAAAAGGAGACTTAAAAAAATGGAAAAAGAAAAAATAAACATCCTCAGGAAAAGTCCAGCAACATACTGGACAAAAGTCTAGTCCTACATAGAATTCTGAATTTTAGCTTTTGAAAAGATTTTGATCACTGGAGGAGGAACGTGGAGTGGGTAGAATACAAGGAGATTTAGGAGCTAGGTGAGTGAATTCAGCCACCTAACAAGTTCAGGTCTGGGACAAGTGACCTACACAGTGCTTAGGAGGCAAGGCACAAGATGTGGTCTCAAATTTGGAAAGACGGTATTACCTGACACAACCAAGTTTTGTCTTATGATTTGTGCTAACTGGACTGGAGTTACTAAAGCATGTGGAGTTCCTACCACATTCTATGCATGTTAGGGCATGGTTGAAATACTTGTTATTACAGGCCTTGTAAACCGATGAAGCTGCATATCTTGTTCAAGAACCTTGTGTCATAATGGAACTTTCTTGGTACTTGAGGTCTCTGATGATTCTGTTTGTGAAGATGATTTGGGGGTGTGTACACATGGTGAGTTACCAGAATAATCCACTCTTTGACAAAAGAGCTCTGTAATATTAGAAGTGCTTGGATTATTAAAGGCTGGAAATTTGTTTCTTTTACCATTGTTTTATCTTATATCCTTAAGTTTTAAGCCTAAAAGTATTAGACTGTGGCAAGTTCAGAATATGCAATAAATAGAAAATTCAGTTTAATGTTATATATTACATATGTATCACCATTTGTGAATGTTTAGACCATTTGTTATAGGTTTAAATCTCTGAATTGCATTTTTTTGTAGACACATGAATATTATGAATGAATGAATAGTAGCTCAAGACAAAAGTCTTCATTTAAAAGAAAACTAAAATGATTTGATGGTACAAAGGGAAAGGATGAAAAAAAACAGGTTCAAGTTGGTGAAATTGATTTATGCTGAACATTATGCTTTATGGGAAAGGTCTAGTTTTTAAGGTATATTCTTTCTTTCTAGGTCAGCAGAGCTTCAAATAATTTCTTTCCTCCATTTTTTTTTTTTTTTTTTTTTTTTTTTTTTTTTTTTTTTTTTTTTGGTCTTTTTGAGACAAGGTCTCACTGTTCAGTTCAGGCTAGCCTTGAGCTCAGTTTTGTAGCCCAGGCTGGTCTCGAACTCACACCGATCCTCCTGCCTCAGCCTCCCGAGTACTGGGATTATAGGCGTGCGCCACCACACCCGGCTTCTCTTTCCTCCATTTCTATCCCAATTTCTCACAGTTCTACTTTACCAAGACACTTCTCTTCATTATTTCTCCCTCCCTCCCTCCCTCTTTCCCTCCCTCTCTCCCTCCCTCTTTCTTTCTTTCACATATTTACTGCAGGGTCTACAGGGTCTCACTACACAGACTGAACTTGCAGTGATTCTCCTGTTTTCAGCTTCCCAAGTGCTGGGAATACCGGTGTGCACCACCATGCCCAGTCTCAACAGCTGTCTCAGCGTGCACTGAGGGTAGGGCCATCAGGGTGGCTGGGATCAAACTTCTGACCCTTGTATTTGCCTAAGCAGGTACTTTAATCTGCTGAGCTATCTGGCCTGCCCTCTTTTCTCCATTTACACACAAATATTTAAGTTGTCTCCATAGTACATAAATTATTATTCAACTTTCTAAAGAATTTTGACACATTACCTCATGGACCTCTCTAACTGTTCAAAAGTTGTTAAAATTTAAGTTAAAGAAAAGGAAAAATGTATATATATATATTTACTTATACACAGTTGATCTGACTGTTACTGACTGCACATCTTTTTTTCCTTTCCAAGAGATAACCTCCAAACAAAAACTAAAGATTTTTGTGTTTGCTTTTAAATTTGAAGGTACCATGCACATAATAGTTTTTAAAGAGAGGGTCCTAATGATACAGACCACAAAAATTAAAAAAAGAGAAAAGGGATTTTAGTTGGGTGCATACCTATAGTCCCAGAGCTTGGTAGGGCAAAGCAAGAAGATTTCTTCAACTTTGAAGCCAGCCTGGACTACAAAAGCAAACTCAAGTCTGGTCTGAACTACATACTGCAACCCTGTCTCACAAAACAAAAAATTATCTAAGAAACTTTTATACAGTAAAAGAAATAACAGAATTAAGAGATAAACTACAGAATGGGAGGAAATATTTACAAACTATTGTTGGACAAGCAGTTAATATCCAGAATATATAAAGAAGTAAAAAAAAAACACTGAATATTAAGCCCTCCCCAACAAAGGTAACCCCCTCGATGATTCAATTAAAAATGACCTAAAGACTCAAAAAATTACAGAAATAGTCAACAAGTACCTGAAAAAAAAGCTTAGTCTTAATAAGCATCAGGGAAATACAAATAAACCACAATGAGTTATTATCAAACTCATTAGAATGGCTATTATAAAAAAGACAGAAAATAACAAGTATGTTGAATATGCAGAGAAAGGAGAACTCTTACTATTGGTAGGACCATAAAGTAGTATAACTATTATGAAAAAAGGTATGATGATTACTCAAAAACCTAAAATTAGAACTACCTTATGTTCTAGCATTCCATTACTAAGTGAATAGCCAAAAGAGATGAAACCATTATACCAAAATGATACTCATCTCCCTACATTTAGTGATTCACATTAGTTGAAATGTATAACCAGCCTAGCTTCCTATCAGTGGACAAATGGATAAAGATATTGTGCTGTATATACTCAATGGAATAGAACTTAGCTAGGAAAGGAAGGCAATTCTGTTATTTCAAGCAATATGGAAAGAACCATAAGTTATTACCTCTGAAAAAACAAGCCTGATGCAAAAAGATGCATGCTGTGTTCCTACTAAGTTCTGAAACCTAGGAAGTTGATGACATAGAAAAGTGGAATGAATAGTGGTCACTAGAGGCCAGGAAGGGCAACAGGAAGGAAGAAAGAAGCTCCATGTGGAGTACCAGAGAGGAGGAATTAGTCAGAGATGAGAAATTAGTTTTGGTTTTCTTTCTTTCTTTCTTTCTTTCTTTCTTTCTTTCTTTCTTTCTTTCTTTCTTTCTTTCTTTCTTTCTTTCTTTCTTCCTTTCTTTTTCTTTCTTTTTTTCTCTCTCTGTCTCTCCTTCTCTCTCTCTCTCTCTCTCTCTCTCTCTCTCTCTCTCTTTCTTTTTTTTTGTCCTTTTGAGACAGGGTTTCACTATGCAGTTCAGGCTGGCCTTGAACTCACTTTTGTAGCCCAGGCTGGTCTTGAACTCACACTGATCCTCCTGCCTCAGCC
>PVJA010049280.1:0-13812 GCA_004027025.1 Myocastor coypus
CATGACCCACCTCCCTATTAATGTTGCATAGAAAAAAGAAAGAAAGAAAAAAAAAACAGGAAAGAATATACTTCTCTTTGGACTAAAAGGAAGCAGATACATATACAATCAAAGGTTTTGCAATTGCAGTGTGCCACCAGTGAAGCTTGTGACGTTGGAGGCTATTGAATCTGAGCCTCCTAAAGCTCATCTCACCAATATAGCTCTGCTTTTCATGCATTGTAATTAGGGATTTTTTTTTTTCTTGCTGGGTGGTCAAGGGCAAGTCGAAGAGGCTTTTAGTTTCTTGAATTGAGGAGCGATTGGATCCTCTGGCTCTCAAGTATGCAGACAGCCATTGTGGAACCACTCAGTCTCTGATCCCATAAGCCAGTGTACTAAATTTTATATAATTATACACATATACATGTTACATATTGTATATTGGTTCTCCTTCTGTACTGAATCCTCCCAAAATAATATATTCAGATAAGTGAGCACAATGAATCTCATCAAGAAAATGATAGATAAAAAGCATATTATCATCTCAGTAGATATAGAAAAGCACTTGATAAAGTTCAACATCTGCTCATGATAAAAGCTCTAAACTAATTAAGAACATAAGCATTATATCTGAACATTAAAAAGGATACATAGACAAAACCCACACCCAACATACTGAATGAGAAATATTGAAAGCTTTTTTCTATAGGATTAGGAACAAAACAAGGGTGTCTATTCTAATTATTTTGTTCCATATTGCACTAGAAGTTTTAACCAAAGTGATTATGAAAGGTAAATAAAAGACACAAAACAAGAAAAAATTCAAGATTTCATCATTTGTAACTTATGTGATTCCAAACAAAAAATTAAAGTCACTAACAAAAGGCTACTAACTGATGAATTTAATAAAGTAGCAGGACACATGATCAATATAAAAAACTTAGCAGCTTTTTTCCACAGCAGTTTTGGATTTACTGAAAGAAATCATGCAAACAATCCCACTTACACTAGATACAAGAAGTTAAAATATGTAGGAATGAATTAAGGAAATGAAATACATCTTAAATAAAAATTATGAAACAAGCCCTGGGGATATAGCTCAGTGGCATAATCACCTGCCTGGAAAGTGTCTGCCCAAAAATCACAAGGTCCCAAGTTCAATCCCTGGCACCACAGAAAGAGAAGGAAGGAAGGAAGGAAGGAAGTCAAAAGAAAGAAAGAAAGAAAGAAACTGAATAAATTTAATAAAAATCTATAACAAAAATTACAAAACACTGAAGAAATAAGTCAAAGAAAACATTATAATTTGGAAAGACCTTCCAAAAAGAAATAATAGTATTAGATGTTCACACACTAGCCATGTACAAACTAAATGGAGTCCCAATCAAAATAACATTTAATGTTCATCACGGGGCTAGAAAAAACAATCCTGAGAGAGAAGAAAAAATATCCAGAATAAATAAAGCAATCGAGCAAAAACAAGTAAACCTGGAGCCATCACATTATCTCATTTCAAAATATACTATAAAGCTATGATAAAACCAACATGAGGTTGCCATCAAAATAGATATGCATACCAATGGAATAGCATTAAGAACTCCAGGGGAAAAATCTGATTCAAATCTGAATATCATTTAGAAATAACCTATCAGTCATACCCACAATAAAATTTAACCAAAATCTTGAAATGCTACACCCCAGTCAAGTTGACACATAAAACTGATTATCGCATTGTTAAAAAATCATAATGTATCAGGAAGCAAAAATAGCAGAAACAATCAGGTAAATCAGTTATCCACCAAACTGTCAAGTCCCTTACTTATTGCAAGAAATTAATAAACCTGCTACAACTCCAGTAGTGTAAATAGAAACTACAAGTTAAAAATACTGAATCAAAAGTTATCTACTCACCTCGTAAACACATAGCTTACAGAAAACTCTATGACAGGTAATTTATTTCCTGATACTTGAACCTCTTCCACTTCTTTCCTTTCCTTAGTTCTTCCTTTTTTCTTTATTTTCTTCTTTCTCTTCACTGTTCTTTTTTTCCCCTTCTCAAAATATTACTGATGAAAGGTTATGTACCTCTTATAGAATTAGGTTGTAGGAATACAGGAGTGAGTCGCAAACACTGCCCCAGTGAGAACAAGCTTTATAATTTCTAGGCAAAAGGGGCTTAGAGGTAAACCTTAGTGTGCAGAAAAGTAGGAACTTACGCTGAAAAAAGGGTTGTTTTCCATACCAGTTGATACAGAACTAGTGAAATGATAATTATCCATATCATAAATGTGAGAGTATTCTAAAGGTGCATAGACACCTCCTCATCCTTTGATGATACCATTTATGTATTTATGTATGTATGTATGTATGTATGTATGTATGTATGTATTATTGCCAGCTCAGCCTGCCCTGTGTGTGGGTCTGGCACAGCATGTTATGCCAGGGATCGAATTGTGGTCCCCGCAGTTGCATAAGCTTGCCTAGCCAGGCACTTTAGACCCCTGAGCCATCTCAGCAGCCCCAGTGATACCATTTTATATTTCCTACTCCATCTCAAAATCTAGTGAAGATACTAGATAATAGACAAATAAATATGGCATCATCAATTGCAATAAACACTGTGGAAGAAATACAGGACAGTTTTCTCTAACTTTTACAGTTTTCTAAGTGGAAAAACAAAGCTTAGTTTCTTTATTTTAAATAGGAAAAAAAACAAAAACAAACAATGAAAATAATACAGAATTTAAAGACAAGATAACAGCAGCAAGGTTTGATCCCCAGTGTGCCAGGCCAGCCCCACGCCAGGGGTGCAACTGAGATTGGGCATTGTGGTGCATGCCCGTAATCCTACTTGGGAGGCTGAAAGCAGCAGAATTACCACAAGTCCAATCTATGTAGTAAGAGCCTGTAGACCCTGTACCTAATACATTAAAAAAATTCTTAAAGACAAGATGATGAAAAATTAAAAATGGTTATTATATTACATATTGTTATCTTCAAAGTAGTTGCTCAGATTATCAAATGCAAGATGGATCAAGCAGTTAAACATGGGCTGGGGATATAGCTCAGAAACATAAGCACCTGCCTGGCAAATACAAGGTTCAGAGTTCCATCCCCAGTACCACAAAAAAAAGAGAGAGAGAAAGAGAGACAGAGAGAGAGAGAGAGCACAGCTAAATATTAACTATTCCTTTCAATAAACCTGTAGGAATTAGTATTATAATTATCTTAGCTAATATATGTCTGTCTGTCTCTCTGTCTGTCTATCTATCTTTCATTTCTCTTCCTTCTTTTCTCCTTTACCCCATGAAAAGGAAAGACAATTGTTCCTTCGTTTGAAAGCTTAATTTAGATTGTAGTGTCTCTCTCTTTGAGACATATTTAATTTGGATCTTTATGATGACTGTATTAATTTTCTAGGACACCTCTAATGGAATGCAATAAACTAAATGTCTTAAAAATAGAAATTTATTTTCTTATAGCTTTAGAGGACAGAAGTCTAGAATCTAAATGTTGGACAATTTGGCTTCTTTTAAGACCTCTCTTCCAGTCTTGCAGGTAGGCACCTTCTGGCCCTGTCTTCAACTTATCATATGTGTTATATTTTGTTAAAATGTTATCAAACATTGGATTAGGGACCACTCCTATAATCTAATTTTAGTTATCATGTTAAAAGCCCCATCTCCAAATATAGTCACATTCCAAATTATATGCCAAAGCATAGGACATACTCAATCAACAATGGGAGCCATCTGGTAAATTGGGATACAAAATGTACACACCAAGTAGGAAGAATTTTCTGGATCAGTGAGATAGCTCAGTGGACCTAAGGTCTACTTAGGCAAGCACAGGGACCAGGGTTTGATCTTGGGCACCACATGCCACACGGGCCCCAACCACAGGACCCTGAGCCTACCACTGAGACCGGGCATGGTGGTACACACCTGCAATCTCTGTGCTGGGGATGCTGAGAACAGGAGGACCACTCCAAGTCCACGCTGTGCAGAGACCCTGTACCAAATATAGACAAAAAGAAAAGAAAAGAAATTTCTGATAACTTCTTCATGTAATTGTTGTATACAACGGAATTAACAGAAAATGCAATGATGGAGAAGGGAAAGAGAAACCAGAGAATAGAGAAGGTATGAACTGGTGGTTACTTCGGAAAGTATATCAGGTTTGTTAGAAAAACAAATTTCTGGATACTATCAAAATCTCAGCTGTGACAAGTGAGCCGTATAAATCCACCTAGCTGGGAAAAGGATGGAGTTTGTTTCAGTCATGCACACAGAAGCTATGGAGAATGTTGGGCAAAAATTAGTAGTTGGCTGGCTCCTTAGTGTGCAATTGGAGAGAAGAGCCACAGGACACTATTGTTACCCTGGGCTGTAGAATCTAAGCTAGAAAAAAACTGGAGTTGCAAGAAGGTAGAGAATAATGAGTTTATATTCATTACATAGGAGTAAAATTAGTGAATTAGAGGTGAGAAATTCATTTTGTGAAATTTCATATCAGAGGTTATTGGGGACCCAAAAGCTCTTGTTTTATTTAGAGATAACAAGCTCTGCAGAACCCTGATGCTGGACCATCAAGTTGAACAGATCACTGCAGAAAGGCTGTTCTACACCATATCCCTTAATTCAGAGGCTGAAAAATTCCTGTTTATTTTCTCTATCATTCCTGAACAGAAAAAGATCAAGTGACTTGGATATGTAAGTGAGCATATTATGACCCACAGATCCACCATCTTTCATTCACCATCCCTTTCATCCCTTAGTGGTTATGAGTGAAAGTGGTGCGTGAAATAGCTCTGAAGAGCTACCTTCAGTTCTCATAGCTTGGTGGAGGAGGAAGAACAGGAGGAGGAGGAGGAGGAGGAGGAAAAGGTTGGTGCTGAGAAACTTTGCTATGCTAAGTAGCTCTATAGATCTAAATGTCAAATGCTAACCAAAATTCATCAAAGATTGCCTCAAAAATGATAGAATTCATTATTTTCAGGATTTTTGTTGCTTTTTGCTTAAAGATCCTGCTTCTCCCTGCATGATAAACACATGCAAAATTTATTCTTGCACAAGGATATCACAAAATGCTTTCTGACCAAACTGAACAGACTTAATTTAATGACTATAGGGATAATTCCAGCCCCTGTAGCATTAATTGGTAAAATATTTATGATCTTCTGTCTCATAATGTGTGTGTAAATGTAAGTGTGGTATTGAGTAGCCCAGATACAAGCCGAGAGTGCTTTCTCAATCTTTTGACGCTAGTCGATACTGACGATAACCAGACAGAAACCACAGGGAAGGGGAAGAAAAGAAAAAGGGGGGAAACTCAAGGCCTGTGATTAAAAACATATGATTCCACCTTCAGGCAGAAACGGCAAAAGAGAAATCAACTTGAAGCTTGGGTACCATGTGTCAGGCCCTTTTATACTCTTTATTCAGTTAATCTTAACAGCAGAATTGTAGAGTTGATCCTGGCTGACAAGAAAACTAAGTCCCCATGGAGAACAGTGATTTCCCCAAATCAGAACCCCAAGATGAGCAGCAAAGCACTGAGTCTGATTTAGACTTCTCTGTATCTTTTTTTTTTTTTTTTTTTTTTTTTTTTTTTTTTTTTTTTTTTTTTTTTTTTTTTTTTTTTTTTTTTTTTTTTATACGAGAATTCACACTCAGAACCTTGCACTTGCCAGGCAGGTGCGATGCCACTGGCCTATATATTGGCCTGATTTATCTGTTTAAGTTCTTTTTTCCACCCTTGAACTTTGGAATTGCCCTTTCTGTCTTCATTTTTGCTTTAGTTTCCCTTCCCTTTCATGATTTCCATCACCTTCAAGTCGTTCTACTCCTTGTAACCAGTTTAGGCTATGATAAAACTATGTATGTATGTATGTATGTATTTATTTATTTTGCATGATTGGGGATTGAACACAGGCCCTTGAATTTGCCAGGCAAGCACTTAGTCTACTGAGCTATTTCTCCAGCCCCTTTATTTATTTTAATGAAAAAAATCAATGAAACAGTTTCTGAACAGGTTAATGTGACAGTTACAATAATTCATACATTGCATATTGTTGTCTTCATGGTAATTGGTCAGAGTACAAGATATAGACATTTTATCTTGTCTAAACAATATTAGTACAGACCTTTCTTCTAATTGAACTAATAGAGGGTAGCTGTATATCTATTTTAATTATTTTATATATACCTACATATATATTTTTTCAGTACAAAATAGTTTCATTTATATCCCTGATTTTTGTTTTGTTTTGCTAGAAATGGGTGTAACATTATTATTAGAGAAGCTGTGCTTGGAGAAGTCTTTAAAGGACTTTTTCATACTTGATGCCACCTCAAATATTGTAGGTATTTGAATTCAGCAAAATGACCCAATGTAGCCCAATAGTCCATAATAGTAGTGAGTTATCAGCACAACTTTAAATTGCCTGAAATTACTGACTTCAGCCTTTTACAGTTCAGTCTTTTACAGCTCAGCATATTAATAAGGCATTACTTTTTATACCTCATGGTGATACTTTTTGCTGAATGGTTAAGAACAAGTTAAAGCAATATCTATATAACTAATAATGTAACTTTTGTATCTGACAAGATCAGTCAAGTCTCCGCAGAATTTACTCTGAAACCATGTAGAGCACCTTGTAGTTCTTTTATCTGTGTCAGCCATCTGGATAAGCCATAGCCATTACTTGACCAACTTGTTTTCTGTGAAAGCCTGAAAGAATGTTTTCTCTCTAGGTAACTCTCTTTAGGCACACTATATATCATTGATCACTTTCTTTTGTGGCCCCATAATCTCCTTGATTAGAAAATTGGGGACAACACTGAGTTACAAGATATCACAGCACAGGTTCTCTTATATCCTGAGTCCTCCCTGACCTTGAAGGTCTAGGTCCAAAGTATTTACTATCCTTCTAACCCCTCCTTTTCTCTAATTTTTGTTCTACAAACTATAGTTGTTAAACATCCAGAAGAGAAGCTTAATGATATTAATATCCTTTAACATTGGAACTTGAGCTTACCATCACTGTCTGTCTGAATATCAAATGCATCAGACATAACATTGAACTACTCTTTTCCAACAACCATGGGTACTGTAAACTTTAAATCTCTATAGAATGTGAAAAAACCAATTACACAATTTTATAAAGAAATTCAGATATCAAACCATATGCAACATTGTAGCAGGACAATCCTATGACATTTTTTCTTGTCTCGTTTCTTTTATTACCTTTTTTCTTTACAAACATCTACTTTAAAGAGAGTATATCAATAATTGATCTGACATTAGAAGCAATGCACATGTAGAAGACTAAAATGATAGGTATTTCAAGCATTGTTTGAGTATTACACAATGATATTGTCAATTTAGTTGCTTAGTTCATATATATCAGCATATATAATTAGTCAGGGTGAGAATACTACCAATTAACTGCTAGTTCCAAAATCCTGATGGAGATTCTTAGGACCATTGCCTTAACCAACTTGTTTATATAGATGCATGCTTTTGCCCCTGCCCTGTTTTCTAACATGTCCTTTCTTTTTTTTTTTTTTTTTTTTTTTTTTTTTTTTTTTTTTTTTTTTTTTTTTTTTTTTTTTTTGTCTTTTTGAGACAGGGTCTCACTATGCAGTTCAGGCTGGCCTTGAGCTCACTTTTGTAGCCCAGGCTGGCCTCGAACTCACAGCGATCCTCCTGCCCCAGCCTCCCGAGTGCTGGGATTACAGGCGTGCGCCACCACGCCCGGCTAACTTGTCCTTTCTGTCTCTTCATTGTTTAATCCTTAAGTTCTCACTTTCCATCTAACTGTGTTATACCTGTCAAATTTTATTTCTTTTTTAATTTTTTTACACTAGGGAGACTATATGATATGTACACATATGGGTCTGGTTTATTTTACTTATGAGTACATCTTCAAGTTGCATCCATTTCTGTATGAAGCCTTTGGGTTTATTTTTCTTTATAGCTGAGTAACACTCTATTGTATAAAACTACCACATTTTTTCATCCATCCCTCAAGTGATGGGCATTTTAGTTGTTCCCAAGATTTGGCTATTACAAATTGTGTTGCTATGAACATAGGTGCATATATATCACTATGATATGATGTTTTCAGTTCTTTTGAGAAAATTCCCAGTAGGGGGATAGCTAGATTGAATGGAATATCCAGTCCTAGTTCTTTTTGAGGATTCTCCACACTGATTTCCATATGGTTGCACCAGTCTACATTCCCACTAGCAGTGGAGAAGGGTTCCTTCTTTCCCCATAGCCTCTCCAACATTTGTTGTTTGATTTCTTTATGATAGCCATTCTTTCTGGAGTGCGGTGGTATCTCAGTGTTGCTTTAATTTGCATTTTGATAAAACTGTTGAAAGAAGCTAAAAAGAATATATATGCAAAGTTAGCTATATGGTCCACAATTGATCCTTTGCAATGTTATGTGTAGATCATACTCAACTCATTTATTTTGTTATTTATGACTTTACCAGCCCCATTGCAAAGAACTTGGAGATGAGCTAAAAATCTTAAACATTCATGCTTCTTCCAGTATCATTGAGCTCACTGTAACAGTACAGCCACAATACTAGATTCATTATGCACATTACATTAAATATGTGATCATAGATAAAATATTTAAGGAATAAAATAGTGTACTAGAAACCACAGTGTTTATAAAACATGTAAAGCAATCAATAAAATTCATAACAGATTTTCAAACAACATCAAGCTTTGTGCTGAAAATACAGCACCCAACAATGCCTGGGAACCCATTAAAAAATACGGAATCCCAGGCCGTCAAGCATCCTTCTCAGAATCTGGAATCATTTGCATGCACATTAAAATTTGTGAAGCACTCTTCTAATGTACTTATTTTTAGCAGCTGATGCACAAGTGTACATGAAATCACTTTTGCTGGAGAAGTTTCTAAAATAATAAAAAGATTAAGTGCTTGGGTGCCAGACAGAATGATGTAAACACTTACTAGTTTTGTAATCTTAGGCAAATTATATAAACCTCTCTAAGTCTGCGAGTCTTTATCTGAAGGGGAAGAAAAGTTCAAAGTAAGGAAGAGAGGCAGTGAAAAGAAGCAGTGGGGTCAGAGAGGGGGATACTGAGAGGCAGTCAAAAGGGACACCGAGGAGGTAGGTTAGGTTGTACCACAGGGTGATGGAGAAAGAAGGGGTCAAGAGATAAAGGGGGTATTCCTTTACCTACTGCTAGGTATGTGCTTGTAAATGTTACTCATGTTTACAAAAAATGAAGTAAATTTTGACTGTGGTTTTACTGGCCTTTTGGTCTTTAAATAGTGAAAATTTTGAATCATTTCATAAGAAGACAATAGAACTGGTGAAACAGAGGTTTCTTAAGGACAGAAAATATGTAACAGCAAAAACTTTGAAAAGCAAAACAAAATCTGTCTCCTAAAAATATACCTGCATAATAATTGTCTTACAATTACTCTGATGATCAAATGACTTGAGGTTTTATTCTAAATCTAAATCTATAGTATTTTAAAATTCAATTTGCTAAATTCTG
Source organism: Myocastor coypus (assembly GCA_004027025.1). NCBI lineage: Eukaryota > Metazoa > Chordata > Mammalia > Rodentia > Myocastoridae > Myocastor > Myocastor coypus. The sequence continues at coordinate 9,535 of PVJA010049280.1, forward strand.
ATGATTTAAAAAAAGAAACTTAATTAGGGATATTATCCTTTCCAGGCAGAATAATGGCTTCATCAAAATGTCTTTAATTTATTTGATCTATTGATAAGATTGCACAAACAGTGAATCAGAGGGTCATCTATCTAAGCAATGATCAGATAGAATAAAATATGATTATTACACTGGAGATGTTGTCTATATACTGTCCCAGACAGACACATTTTTTCCTAATAATTACCTTGTCTAAATTTGGATGTTGCAAGTGTTTCTTTGAATGTCATTACAGAAAACAGGATGAAGACAGTGTTTGCCAATGAGAAAACAATGTTCACATATTAGCCAATTGTCAGGTATTCCTCACAATCTGCCTGACTCATCCTCACATCCCACCTTATTGGCACATTTTGCACAAATGAGCTGCCTACTCCTCCTGGCACAGGCACACAGATGATTCCAATGTAACAAGAGTGATGGGTCAGATTTGAGATTGCCCCCAACTCTCGCATGTTTGGCAAGTGATCAGATCTTGGGGTTGCTGTTAGGAATGTAGATGGGTTACAGCGAGGAGGTGGGTCAAGTGGAAGAAGTTGGTCCCTGGGCTTCCGACCTGGAAGGGCACACCTCCCTCCAGGTTCCTCCTTTGTGCCCCATACGAGTGGCTTTCTTCCACCACCCCCTTCCCCCATGTTTTTTTTCCTGGCTTGGAGCATCAAATCATACAAGAACTGAGACTTCTGAAGCTGTTAAGGCCAAACAAACCTCCTATCCTTTAAGTGGGGGTGTCAAGTGCTAGGTCTCATCAATGAGAAAGGAAGACGATATGAAAACAAGATGTCAAAGGCCTTATCATTATTTCATGTTTATTGTGACAAAGATATAACTGTATGTTTGTTTTCTATGGAAGGGTTTGCTTGGGTTATCCTGGATGCTGACATAACAAATGTCTTTCTTAGCAAAAACATCATGCAAAATGAAACTCAACATGTTTGAGCACTCATGACAATCCTGTGCAAAAAAAAAAATGTCATTCACAATATTTACAGCTGCATTATGTAAAGGAAAATACCTTTGTACTTTGTAAGGCATGTTGAGGTTTTCAGAAGTTTCCTTCTAATTTTGGCAGATAAACATATTTTATTTACTCCCTGGAAAAAACTAGGGCACACAAATAATTCAAATTAAAAATGTGGTATCAGAGGCCAGAGGAATCAAGGCAAGATTTAGAGCACATATTTCAAAGAAAGGAAGGAGATTATAGAAATTTAAAACAATGCATAATTCATGACAAATCTTGGCATATTTGAAATGCCCTTGAATTTTAATTGGATACCCAGATAGAAGTTTCCATAAATTCTATTCTATGATGAACCTATGGAGAACTTTTTATATTTGTATAATTCAAAAGTGCCCTTGCAAACAGAAAATTTTGAATTGAGGGTTTTCTAACATAAAACTTGTGCAGCTATTTGAAGGCTGAAATGAAAAGTTGCAAGTACCTCTCAAACATGCATTTAGATCACAGGTATATACTTCATTGTTGATAAAAGGGAAAGGATGTGTCTCAATGATGAGAGCAAAATTGTGACAATAGACATTAAAGTGCCTTAGCAATCAAGTGTTGCCACTTATGAGTTAATGATCTTGACTACTCAAACACATCAGTCAAATTGCCTTACAAAAACCTATAGATTAAACATAATCTCTCTCTGAGAAAGTAAAGCCCATCTTCAAATTTTCATGTAGTTACTATGTTTTGGATAAAATTGCAACATGGTCATTTGGTACAAGTTTAAGCTCTAGGCAAACAGTTGTTAACGAAGTTGTGCAAATGAGATTACACAACTGAGATTGCAGCGAGAATGTTACTACAGCAGATAAGAAAATGGGGCTTTCAGGTTAGCTCAGTGGTTTAAATGCTTGTGCTGTGGATCCCAGCTAGGCACAGCGGGTGGAGGTTCAATCCCCAGACACACCCTTAAGGCAGCCTGAGCCACCCCCACAAAAAAATGTTAAAAAGAGATAATACCTAAAAATATGACCTGTGCAATACTTGACCATTCATCTTTTGAAAAGTGTACAATGTTACAGATCTATTTTTATTTAGGTATCATATTTTGAGAATCAGTTTGGCAGAAAGCACAATTTAGATACAAATGAAGGCTTAAGATTATATTGTCTAAGGCACAGTGTGTTGATAGTACTTAATAGGTGTTATTTCCTTTATGAAAATAAACAACATACTTTAGCAGCTCATTATTTTAAGTCAAGGTCAATCAAATTGTCTCAAAATAAAACTTCTAAGTACGAAGACCATCAAATGATGACCTCCTACATCATCATAGACTCGTGCAGTGTTGTTTGGCATCCTGGATGCAATAGTTTCTTTGGGTTAGCATAATGAAATGAAACAAACTAATGTTATAAAACACTAATAACTTATTCTCCCACCATACTGGAGGCTGGAAGTCTGACATGAAGGTGTTAATAGGATTAGCTTCTTTATAAAATACTTTAAAGGTGAATCCTTCATTGGTAACTTTTCCATCTAGCTGATGCTTGGACTCCTTGGGGTTCTTCAGCACATAGATCCAGTTGCCCAATTTTCTCCTTTATCTTTGCATGGCTTTCTCCTTTTCCTCTATAGATCCACATTTTCATCTTCTTCATGAAGCAGTAGTTGTTGGATAGGGGCCTCTCATCATCCAGTTTGATTTTACCTTAATTTGATTTTGTCTAGTACAAACACTATTAAGTCACATTTTGAAGTGCCAGGAGCAAGGGATTCAACGTGTGCTCTTAGGAGACACAATTCAACCCAGAATGTTGGAGAAATGTTTGTTAAGCATACCAGGGGTGCTAAGCTAGTCACTCACAAATATTTATTGAGAGTCTATTGTGGCAGGCACAATGATAAGCAAGGCAGATTGTCACTGACCTTAAGGAGTTTAGGGTTTGAACTCACACTACAGTCTATAGCATTAAATAGTTTATTACCTGTAGCTTATCAATGAATAAAAACTTTTTTATACTTCCAGGAAGAACAATCTGCCATGTAAGCTAATGTTTTGAAGTAATAGTAGCTATGTTTTCTTTTTGCACAGAGAAAGTGAGACTTAGAGAAGTTAGTTCCTGTCCAAATGTACTGGGTGAAAGAAAGCTGAAAGCAGAACTGATGTCAATATACAATAGCACAGCCTGCCTGGGCAAGCGCAAAGACCCAGCTTTGATCGCCATCAGTACTGCATGCCATGCTGACCCTTCCTCTGGTGCCCTGAGCTGGCCACCAAGACTGGGCATGGTGTCACATGCTAGAGAGGCTGAACCAGGAGGATCACAACAAGTCTGAGCTGCGTAGTGAGGTCCTATACCAAATACATAAAATTCTTTTTTTTATAATGTAATAGCACAGGGGAAATACTGATTTATAGCAGGGACTTTGCTACTTATTATTTTACAACATATATGGAAATGTGGCTGAAAAGTAATGGATACTTGCACAAAGCAGAATTTATTCATTTTTACAAATTTATTTTACTCCTAGCCACTTGATGATACTCCAACAACCATCCTGTGATGTATTTTCAAAATGCAGTAACACTTTAAGAGTGGCAATAAGCAGCTATAGATATTCAATAAGGAATAAAGGCACCAAGATTTTAATGTGAATCAACTGATTCATAGTTATATCAAAATGTCAATATTAAATATACTGGAAAAAGTCTTAATACTCATTTTATTCTGTCTCGCATTCTGCCTATAACAGATAGGTGAAATGAAACCATGAAAATAAAGAATGAAAACCGTGAGCATGATATCATTATTTGTGTACCATTAATTTAGGTAGTGGATGATATCTGACATAGCCTAAAATATATGAGTAGTATGATAAGCAATAAATAGATCAAACTCTTATAGAATCATAATCAGTATCTGATGATATAGCATTGGTAGAAGGGGAAACCATGGCTGAACTAAGTTTCAATCTCACAGTTACTGTTTTGAAAATTTCAGACAACTTTCTCACATAGTTCTTGTTATGGTTTGTGTCTAGGTGTTCCCCCAAAGTCTCATGCTGTCATGGGGCATCTTCTGTCTACTTCTTTTGATTGGAGAATTGAGTCCATTTACATTGATGGTTATAATTGAAATGTATTGACTTATGGCTGACATGACTCTTATTCGCTAGTGTTTACCAATTTTTCCTCCTATTTTTAGTTGGTTACTCTATTTGGTGGGATCCTTCTGTTCTCATTTGTTGAATTCGGGTCATTTTGGTCCCTTTCTAAAATA